>JAXIVJ010018343.1:0-20000 GCA_036785665.1 Chirona hameri | reverse complement strand
CCGCGGGAAGAACCATTCCTGTACATGTACGCTTAATGAGAGTGTAATATTAAATTTCGATTGTATACAGTTTTCTACATTCTTAATAAAGTTGTGTACAATATTACAGTCCCAAAGAGCATGCATCAATGTTTCATTGACGCTCTTGCAGAAGGTGCACAATGCGCTGTCCGCTTTACCAATTCGATGCATAAATGTGTTGGTAGCTATAATTCTTTTGACTATTCGATAATGTAAGCTTTGCAGATAAGTATTTTTTGTCGAAGCACGTATATCACGCAAGGTACCTATGTGCATTACTCCCACATCTCTATTCCATTTGTTTTCTGTCTTAGATACCGTAATATTTCGGTTTCCAATTAACGTTTGAACAAGGCTATTGTTCACTATATGGGAGGTGCGTATTTTCTTGGCTAGAAGCGCTATTTTGTACGGTAATATAGGAGCTACCAGATGCTTTGTATTGTCAAAGCTGCGAATGTGGGCAGGTATACTCCTTACAAGAGACGCATAGCACAAAAATGTAATTTTAACGTTAAAGGAGGCTGAAACCTGCTCCTTACTGTGTAGTGAACCGTCCTCTTTGCAGAATATATCTGCAATAAATCGTAATCCTTTGTTATCCCATTCCTTTATTATAGTCTTTTTATATTTTGTATTATCTGAAAACCATAGCTTGTCAGATATAATTTCATCCTCACCAGGTGTGTATGCCGCACAGAAGTTTGACCAAGCTTTCAATACATCTGCCCAGAATTTGTTCTTTAATTGTGTTGATAACTCCTTTAGTTTTACAGACCCAAAACATACCACAGTTTCTACTGGAGGTAACATTTCTTTTGCAATATTTGCCCATACGACATCATGATCAGCCCAGTATAGTCTCTTGAGCCAAGATGTTTTCAAACTAGACAAAAAGGATTGAATATCAACCATTTTTAAACCGCCTCGTTCATAGCTTTGCACAATCACGGATCTTTTGATCTTATCAGCACCATTGTTCCAAATGAAGCTGAACAGAACACTGTTAAGTTTTGTAATGGTATCTGTACATGGGTCTGGGAGAGCAGACAACACATGCACTAACTTTGACACAAGTAAAGACTTAACCACAGTTATTTTCCCTATTAACGTAAGATTTCTCCTTCGCCATTGGACAATTTCTTTTTCGATACTTGGCAAAATCGCCGCAATGTTACTTGAGGATATGTTTTCGTTTGATTTATTAAAAACTATGCCAAGAATCTTAAGCTCGTTTACAATGTTCAACCCAAGGTCGGTGAGCGCTGATTTATTAACAGAATTACCAATAGGGAGGCATTTCGTTTTTTCCACATTTGTCTTCAAACCGCTAACGTTTGTGAATTCTTTTGGCTCATCCAATATGCCTGCTATTGAGCTGGATTCCGGGCTAGAGAATACTATAAGGTCGTCTGCGTACTGGGACACTCGTACCTCGGTCAGGCTAGATATCTGTATTCCTTTAATTCGGCTTGAGTATTTTAACTGGTTTGCTAGAGGCTCCATTATTAAGTTAAACAAATACCCTGAGATTGGGTCACCCTGTCGTATACCTCTTTCCATGTATATTTTAGAGCCGAGATAACCATCTACAAGAATGCGTGAAAAGTTGTCAGTGTTTAAATAAAGTACACGTATTAATTGCTTGCAGTATGGGCCAAAATTATACTTATCCAAAGCATCTGATAAAAACTCCCAAGAAACTGTGTCAAAGGCAGCCTCAAAATCTACTGCCATAACAATTCCAGAGCTGGATAAGCTATTTAGGTGTTCAATGACGTCATATACTAATCTGCTATTCTCACCAATAAATCGTCCTTTAATATACGCTGTTTGAGTGGGAGAAATTAGATGATGGATGATAGTTTTTAATCTATTCGCAACTGCTGTAGAAATAATCTTAAAGTCCACGTTTAAGAGCGAAATGGGCCTCCAGCCTTTCGGCGAATCCTTAGGTACACCAGTCTTAGGAATTAAAGTAACAATGCCTTCGTTATGAGAATTTATTTTTTTGCTGTCTTTAAACTTTTCTAACCAAGCACGGTAAAGGAATGTTCCTATCAGTTCCCAAAAGTGTTTAAAAAAGTCAGCAGTGAATCCGTTTGAACCTGGTGTCTTCCCCTTCTTCATGCCCATCAAAGCAACTTGTAACTCAGTTAATGAAATTGGCTCATCTAGAGCTTTCTCTTGATCCTCCGTTAGTTTGTTAACGATGTTACTGTTTAAGTAAGCACTTGGGCTTACAGTCGGATGTTTCTTACGGTACTTATTTCTTAAATTGTCCGAAAAATGTTCAAGTATCTTCCTTTTGTCAGTAACAATATGGTCGTTTACTTTAAGAGATTGAATTGAGTTTCTGCTTGCTCTTTTCGAGCGAAAGGAAATACTTTGAGCACGTTTCTCCGTCTTCGTACCAATTGACCCTAGATCTAGTTATAAGGCCTTGTATTTTAGGCTTACGTACTTCTTCTAAAGATTTTTGGGCTTCTTCCAGACGTTAGAGATTATCAAGATTTGGTCTTATATTTAACGTATTTCTAATGCGTCCAATTTCATTAATAATTTCATTTTCTCTCTCTCGACCTTTTCTTGCTTTTTGTTTCGAATATTTTACTGTTTCACCACGAATCATCATCAACAATGATTCGTAAAAGAGAGAGTGGCTAATGGTAAACTGAATCAAATCAAAATTAATAGGGTTGGATAAAAAATCCTCAGTATAAACCGGAACTGCATATTGAGCTATAACGTTTACAATTAGCTTTTTAATTAACTCGTCATATCTGCTATCGCATAGCAACGACTCATTAAATTTCCACAAACCGGGACCTTTTTTCTTTTGCGGTGCGTTTATGTGTAAGCAAACCATGCTGTGATCTGAGCTATAGCCCACGATAACGGAACTAGATTCGACATACGTGAGAAGGTGTTCACTTATAAAGAACATGTCAAGTCGTCCAAATTTGAGAGGATTTTGTTTAGTCCAGGTAAACGCTTGTTTGCCGGGGTTCACCTCTCTCCAAACATCTATTAAGCCCTGTTCTTCTATCGTTTGTACAAATGCATCTCTCGCTCTTGGATTATTTTGTCTGCAATAATTTGAATCTCGCTGAAAATCAAGAACGAAGTTAAAATCACCTCCAATAATTATATTTTCATTCGGGAGTGCGTCTAACCTTTGCTTGATTGAGCGAAAGAAGGCTGGACGATCCTCATTCGGGCCGTAAATATTAATTATCGTGTACGTGTTAAGAAATACTGTACAAACAATGATGTTATAGTTTCCTTCAGGACAGTGCTCTTCGTGTAAAATATATGTTGGGTTTGGGGATTAAACAGTATTGATGTGCCCCGGCTGTTGAAAGTTCCAAAAGCGTGGTAGCATTTACCTCGCCACAGTGAGTTAAAGAAAGTTGCCTTTCGTTGGGTCAAATGTGTATCTTGTAGTAAATATATGTCGTAGTGTAGGTTTTTTAGATAATCTAACACATCTCGTCTTTTTACTTGGCTGCCCAATCCTCTACAATTAAACGTCAATAATTTTAGTTCGTCCATCTCTTAGTTTATATCAACAGGATTATCAAACCCGTAGACACGCCAGCCGTACCGAGGCAAGCGCTGCCGCCAGCAACGGGGAGACAAGCGCCAGCCGCCACGCCGCCGCCATGCCGCCGCCAACAGCGCCAAGCCGCTGTACCTGTGTGTGCGTGTGCGTGTGCGTGTGCGTGTGCGTGTGCGTGTGCGTGTGCGTGTGCGTGTGCGTGTGCGTGTGCGTGTGCGTGTGCGTGTGCGTGTGCGTGTGCGTGTGCGTGTGCGTGTGCGTGTGCGTGTGCGTGTGCGTGTGCGTGTGCGTGTGCGTGTGCGTGTGCGTGTGCGTGTGCGTGTGCGTGTGCGTGTGCGTGTGCGTGTGCGTGTGCGTGTGCGTGTGCGTGTGCGTGTGCGTGTGCGTGTGCGTGTGCGTGTGCGTGTGCGTGTGCGTGTGCGTGTGCGTGTGCGTGTGCGTGTGCGTGTGCGTGTGCGTGTGCGTGTGCGTGTGCGTGTGCGTGTGCGTGTGCGTGTGCGTGTGCGTGTGCGTGTGCGTGTGCGTGTGCGCGCGCGTGCGTGCGCGTGCGTGTGTGTGTGTGTGTGTGTGTGTGTGTGTGTGTGTGTGTGTGTGTGTGTGTGTGTGTGTGTGTGTGTGTGTGTGTGTGTGTGTGTGTGTGTGTGTGTGTGTGTGTGTGTGTGTGTGTGTGTGTGTGTGTGTGTGTGTGTGTGTGTGTGTGTGTGTGTGTGTGTGTGTGTGTGTGTGTGTGTGTGTGTGTGTGTGTGTGTGTGTGTGTGTGTGTGTGTGTGTGTGTGTGTGTGTGTGTGTGTGTGTGTGTGTGTGTGTGTGTGTGTGTGTGTGTGTGTGTGTGTGTGTGTGTGTGTGTGTGTGTGTGTGTGTGTGTGTGTGTGTGTGTGTGTGTGTGTGTGTGTGTGTGTGTGTGTGTTTGACGCTCAAAACGAACCTTGTTAACTTTACATCGTGAAGGTACAGACACTGCTTTACACAAATTCATGACCATTGGCGAAGGAGCGCCTATTGAAACAAAGCAACCCTGAATACGGCTCGCGATATCACTAAACAACCGGCCCGTAACACATGCTATCGAAAAGGCTGTACCAGTATTGATCTGCATAAAGCTCCCGTCGCCCACTAACAACAGAATCCTGAATCGCGACAACATAATAGACACTTGCAGTACAGAAAGGAGAATCATGAACATAGCTCGTTACTCCCCGCACTAGACAAAATCTCTGATGTCCCTAGAACGAGACGAGTCGCGAACTGCACCGGAGCCACCAGAGCTCGGTCGCCCAGTAGCCGACGATCCGCGGACGTCCCCCGCCCGGGCAGCACTTCTCCCGGTCACCCCACCACCACGTTGCCCCCCCCCCCACGCCCGGCACAGAGCTACCCGGAGAGAAACCGGGTCGGAGCGTCCCGCCACTGGCACCATCTCCCGCCGGCTGCGCTCCAGTCGCCTTCTCTCGGCAACCACCAGATGGCAGCACCGAGCCCTCCGCACTCACCGAGGCTTCCCGCACAGCCCGCCGCTCCCCGGACGCAGGCGCGGCCAGGTGTGGTGAGGCGACCTCTGTCGCCATCGGCAGGGGCGGCTCCAGCCACCCAGCCTCGGAGAGCCGGGCCGCGGTAGCCGCGGAGATCGCAGGAGATCCGCGTCCGCCGCTAGCCCCGGCGAGTCCCCGGCCGACCAGTCGTCGCGGCATCCGCAGTCGGCGTTTCCAGCAGAGGGGCCGACAGGTGAACCAAGTTCACCGGCTCACGGGTGCAGTCTATGAGCGATGATACAGGCGAGGATGCGGGCCGTCCGTTGCTCGCTGATTCATCAGGGCTCGTACGCCCTGGACTGCCCGCGGCGCCTCCGCCTCCGTGTGTATGCCGGGGGCAGGAGCCGCGCTGAGATGGCGACACGCCAGAGTCACCGGTCGGGGTACGCATCTCCACCTCCATTTCGCGGTGGATGCCGGATCGCGCGCCAGCGACTCCAGCCGGCGTGTGCTCTCGCACCTGCCTCCCACCGGCCGAGTCCGGTGGCGCGCCTCTGTCCCCCACCTGAGCGCGCCCCTGCGCTGGGCGGCGGGGCGCGGCGGCACCGCCCGGGTCAGCTGACCGAGACAGCCGCCGCACCGCCTCCGGGTCCGCGACCCTGAGCGGCGCCGAGTCACGTGACCTGCACACCAAGATGTTTCCGGACCTGGTAAAAACAGAGAAAATCTGTCTTTCTTTCTTCAGTTGCAGCAGGTCGGAGAAGATCGCTTGTCTGCGGGGGGTCAAAGACTCAGCGATATAGAGCTCAGACCCCCTCAACTTTGATTTTGCTCGAAACAGAATATCTCTGTCTGACCCGGGAGCAGCCGAGGTAAATTCGATCAGAATCTTGCCGTTTCTCATTCTGATCCCTGTCTTAACCTGAGCGTTGTCTAAATCGAGCTCAAGGTATTGACGTACCACTGACCGTATAAGCTTAAAAGCTTCCTCTCGGTGAGTATGAGCCTGGAGCTGTGGCCCGGAGAACACGAGGCAGACCAGCCTCCTCTCCTGCTCCTGTCTGTCCTCGTTCAACTCCATCTGAAGCAGTCGTTTTCTCAGCTCTGCGGTCTCCCTTTGCAGCTCCACAATATTCCTGGTGGCTGTTCTCTGTCGATCGGATACTGCCGTTAAAGCGTCCATAGAAAACGACAGCGATTCCTCGATAGCCACCAGGCGTATGACGTTTGAGTCCTTTATTTCTTTGACGCACTTTGCGTTCTCCTGCACAATGAACCCTTTCAGCTCCGCACACATGTCACTCTGCTCCTCCTGTGTCGGGGAGCACGCTTTCCGCTTTTTGTTCATGGCTACGCTAGCCCAAGATCACTGGCCGGCACAATCACTGCTGACCGGGCTCGCTCGCCCGGCAGACTCGCGCGCGGAGCGACCCAACGCGCGTCCGCCCCGGCCAAGGTCAGCCGGCCAACTTCCAATTTCTTACACTTAGGGAGCCATCGCTCAGTCAAAAATAGATATTTCTTTGAAATTTGGTTTGAGTATTTTCCATACTCAGTTCTCTTACATATATTCCGTTTTTTTAACATCTTAAAAAAAATTGTGTTGATTTTTCAAAAATAAAATAAGTTTTTGTTCATTTTTTGGGTTCAAAACCCAAAATTTTGCAAATCCGAGATTGCTATTTTAAAGAAACTGACATTTTATATCTTTATTAATTGCGTTTGCAATTTGCTTCAAAACTTTTTTTTCTGAGATTTTTCAAACATTTATCGTTTTTCCACCAACATGACGTCATCAAAACATCATTATTTCCCAAATGTCTACACAAATTTCAAAGAAATTTTTACAGCACACGCATAATTGTTTTATACTAAGCTCCTGAAAATTTCAGCAAGATGCGCCGCATGTTTAAAAAGTTATGCAAGAAAAACCTCAGGGGAGTCGTTTTAGGACCCCCGTAGGGCGAGTGTCACGGACACTCATATGTAGCCGAAATTTGACCTTTGGTGACCTCTAGTGACCTCAATATTGACTTTACCCCAAAAAAGACCGAGGAAATTTCGATAGAGCTTGTCTCTAGCTATCTTTCGCCGTTTTCGGATTGTCACTACTTTGCGTGGTTTTCCATATCTTAGGGGGGAGGAAATCGAGGTTCGAGGTTGGCGCCAGTTCGAGGCGCCAGGTTGAACTGGCGCTAGTGGCGCGAGGTTGGCGAGGTTGGTGCCAGTTTGAGGTTGGCGCGACCCCCGGCAGTGCGTGGGTTACAGTGTTTCATTAGCCCAACTATTAAATGTTGCAAATATCTTTCCAAAATCATTACTGCACGGAATCTCGACTTCTGTGAAAGGAAAATGGTATGCAGGCAGGAAGGTCGAAATAACTTCAAACCAGAGTATATGGATTACAAAATGTTTCTTAAAATGCTTAGAAACAAGCCATGAACTTCTTAGTACGAGTGCAGAAGACTCGCACTAACTCACGCCGTAATTCAGCGACCATGGTATTGTTACACAACCCCATTATACGCCTCCCTGGATGCCTAAATATATGTGCAATTATAGATTCACTTTAGAGTAATACTGCCAAATACTTCATGAACGTTACCGAACAGGGGAGGAATGCGGAATCGTCACCCGGGCTTGAAGGAAGACTTATCACTACCTTTACAAGTAAAGTTACCTTGCTCAATACACCCTAGCTGCTGATCCCGGCAGTAGATGCCAGTGCCAGTTCCTGGATATATCACAAGGGGCAGAGGTGACTATCCTGTTTCATGACAGCGTGTTTTTCTCTGCCGCTCACCACAGGCTACAAAGATCAGCTTTCATTAGTGGTGATATACGGCGATCGGCGTAAAGCATCAGCGTTGATTGTGCTGCGGAAATCAGCCAACGTGGCCCGCTGTATAACCTAGCCAACCACCGACCGCCAGTGGCGTCCCTTCCTCCGAGAGTCGGCCGTAAATCCGCCGAGAGACGGCCGTAAATCCCGTAAATCCGCCGAAACGGCCGTAAACCCGCCTTAACATTCACCCTCTCTAAGTTCAGGGTATCAGAGGGAGACATGCAGCAGCCAGACACAGTGCTCCAGTGCCGGAGGGAGATCCACCGGCGCTGTTCCGCAGTCTGTCGCGGAGTCGGGCGGCCGGCCGGGACGGCGGCGCAGAGCCGGCAGTACAGCCCGGTGTCCACCGGACGAGCCGCTGTGGCAGCCGCATGCGGCGACCAGCGACTGAAATGCGGCGCCTGACAAAGGCTGCGCTGGGTCACGCCGCCGTGGCGCACCGGCCGAACGGCGCGAGACGGCGCCCCGCCCCGACCAGCCGCCCTGGCGGCCGCGATTCAGAGGAGATGCCATCGTGATGCGGGACGTGATTGAGGAATGAGCCCTGGGGTAGTTGGGTGCAATGTGGGTGTCTATATTTTAAGCAATATTTCCTATTTATACAGGCCTGCAGCTAATTGGTATTATATTAAATCACAAAAGGGGACACCAAAGCAAGTGTTCTTTAGCATCGCAGTGAAAAATCAAGTAGGTGTGGTAGGTAGGTATGTATGTATGTAGACTTGGTTGAAGTATTTTAACCTATGGAGACAGCTAGGCCCAACCCAGTGTCGTAGCATAGCAATTATTGTCGGGAAGAAGAGTTGAAGTGTGTATACAGCATTGGCTGAAACAATGAAGATAGCTGAAGCTAAAGCATGGCACTTTGACTGTAATAGGTCAAGGTATTTCCATTGGCGGTAGAAGCGGGGGCAGAGGGGGAAATTTGAACCCACACCACCGAAAGACGAGGAGGGGGGCAAACACATATTTTTGCCCCTCACCCCCCCCCCCCCCCCACCCTCCAAAAAAAAATGCACGCGTCGAACGCTCATATTTCGGCAGTCGGATATCGAAAACCATTATGTCCGACCGCATACCATCGAAGGCTTTTTCCTTAACCTGTTGAACCCAGATGAGCTTACCATTTCGATCTTGGTAACTAGTCCAATATAGTCTAATGACATCACGACTTTATTGTATTGGCGAATGGAGAGATGTCCCAAACTCCCGAGGAACTAGCGAGATCCCCGCTGCTATTTTTTTTATATCTCGGCCGTTTAACCAATGAGAGGACGGCTTGGGTCTCTCCTCCTGCATTATGTAGTTTACCATCGCATTAGAGGTTACCTCTTTCAGTGGCGGATCCAGAGGTGGCCAATGCCCCCCTCGAGCCTCGAAAGGCCCAATAGCCCGAGGGGCCCCCATAGCCGATCGAAGTGACTCGAAACGAATTTCACTCCGTTTTCAAACGAGGCGCAAGTAAAATAGTAGTAAAACAACAAAGCGCAAAGTCTGAGGAGCTTTCTGTCGGCCTGAGCCTCTGGCCAAGGGTTCCTTCACGGGGGGGGGGGGGCAGGGAGGACATGTCCCTCCCATCATTATGTCAGGGATGAAGATCCCCCCTCCCCATTTTCCCTCCCTGACAAACAACTAGAAATCCGTGTTCAGTTGTACTCATTATGTGTTACTTCTCCCCTGTTCAACACGCTTTCGCTGACGCTCTACCCCTCCCCTCCCCCCCACCCCCCGCTCAACAGCTTTTCGTAACGCCTGCCCCCTCCCCCCGGTCAACAACGGTTTGCTTCCCATCCCAAAATACCTTCCGCCGCCCCCGTTCGATTCGCATTGCTCGCACAAGTACGTAGGCTTCTTGTTCTCATTATGATCCATATTGTTTTATGGGAAAAACTAATCAGAATTTGTTTTTACAACTGCAAACAGCGTTCCAAAATGCAGTGTTCTAGCATATCAATAGTAATGACCACTCACACATGCCTAATGTAATGCAAAAGCCATGCTGATGAGAATAAACTAACCGGTAACCTCATAATAAGTATGCAAAGAAATAAATTAAGGCCGAAATTATATTATAAATTTCGCTATTGAAGCTTCGTCAGCAATCATTTGCGGTTCGAGGTAACGTAATATAATTCCGGCCTAATTTATTTCTTTACATACTTATTATGAGGTTACCGGTTATTTTAATTCTCATCATCATGATTAACCTCACACAGAGTTTGTGCCACCTTAGATCAAAAGCCATGCTTCAGCTTTGGTAATTGCCGCATCACGCTAGGGCTGGTGAAGTGTTCTGTCTTTATGAATAAGGTCGGGGACAAAATGCTCCTTCCCATGAAGCACTCGGGGGTCAAAATGCCTGTACAAATCATTACCTATGGCTATGTCATTCCTGGGAAAATTTACTAAGCGCTCATGTCCTTAGAAATACTGATCGTCAAAACCACTTCAGATGTAATATTCACTTAATCATCATATTCATCACGTTAACATGTATGTACATTTACATGTTAAACATTGGCAGTTGCGTTTCAGCTCTTGATTGACAATAATTTAGTTTGATCACGGGGAAGCACTCGCTGTGGACCCCTACGGGACCCTATGTCTAATGCCGGCCGCCATCTTGCCGGTACCAAAAAGGCGGCCGGGCGCGCGGCCGCCCGTGTTAAAAGATGGGGAGGCGGGTACTCCGGCTGGCATTTGCCAATATATTGAGCGAACTACTTGTGGTAGCGCAATATGACTACTACTACAGCGTTCTAAATTGAATGGAGAATGATTGTAAATGTTCATATTCTTTTCGTGAAAAAATGCGAAAAAATATGAACACCTAGAATCATTCTCCATTCAATTTGAAACGTTGTAGTGGTAGTCATGTTGCGCTACCACAAGTAGATCGCTCAATTTATTGTCAAATGTCGGCAGGGGTACCCACCGCCCTATCCTTTAACCCTATTTGTAACAGGCTCCTGGCTACCCTTATTTGTAACAGGGGGAGCGGATTCCGACCACCCCCCCCCCCCCCTCCCCCCTCCACGGAGATCTCGAGATTTACCTGTCCGATTTTCACAAATCAAACGGCGTTGATTCCCCTCAACACGATCTAAATTTCTAAAAAATGTAAATAAATCCGAAATTTTTGATAGGGGGTCAACAGGGGGGCAAAAACTACACATTTTAGAGGTAATTGTGATCCAACACAGCTGTCATGTTTATCAACCGATGTTAACGCAACCAATGGGAATCGATAGAGATGGAATTGGAGATTCATATATATATATATATATATATATATATATATATATATATATATATATATATATATATATATATATATATATATATATATAGGTTGCTTTTGCAAATTAAAAAAATCATAGGCGTGTGCAGGTCACTCAATATGGGGGTGAAGTAAATGCGTAATAAATCCATTTCTTGTTTTTTTTATATAAATGAAATTGCGTGTTATTGTGATATTAGAAACAAACAGTTATAAAACATATTTTTGCCATAGGCGGTACCAGGTTAGTAAAAAAGGGAGGTCAAATAGGAAAAACATTTAATCGCAAACAAGTTGCTAAACAGCACTATAAATACGTTACTGATCGTAGATAGTTTCTTTTTGTATGGTCGTTAGGGCGTTTCCTAACGTGTGAAGCGGACATATATTTTTTAGCAGCCTTGTATAATCAAGGGCGCCCAAGGACGCTTTTCTTTGTAGGACAGCTTGGCGCTTTTGCGACAACTTAAAAAGACGCCATTTCCTTCCGCGTTTACTGCGCCAAGTTACTACCGATGGTCTACCATTGGGTTATATTGCAGTTTTTAAGCATTTTTCAACTTAGTTACTTCATGGATGTTCACGCAAGGTGAGTCAGATGGCTTAAATAATGCTGAAATGTGTTTTTCTGAAGCAGGCCTCTCGGATTGTCAACTTCTCGCAAATATTTGCACCGAGTGCTGCGCAAGTTTTGTCAACGCATATTGATATGCTTAACTATCAGTAGGTATATATGAGAATATTTAACCATAGCTTTCAGTACATTGCCATGACAGGTAGCATTGATAATATAACAACAAATATCCTCTATCATTTACAATTATTGAGTATTATGTTGGAAGTATAGGTAGCTAAAAGATGGGTCGGCACAACCTGGAGGCTGGAGGGACTTGTGTCAAAATGCACTAAAGTTGACTGTTGTGCTCATCATTTGTTGTATGTACAATGATGTCATAGGGTATGTATGTAAGTCATGGCAGCTTGAATTGTAGCAATGAAAATAACTCAATTTCAAGGTAAAAGTTGTATATAACCAAGTTAATTTTATGTTCTTCTTGTGGTGCTCTGAAAATAGAATTACCAGTAAGGCGCCGTAGTCGGCGATGAACGAGCGAGCGCGAAGGAAATGTATGGCGAATTTCAACTCGATAGGGCAAGTAGCTTCTGAGATACAAAAAAGGTGCGCACGTGCGCACGTGCAGAGGCACCCCACACATGACTTGTGGGAAGGCGGCGGCGGAGGGTTCCTAACCACACACCAAATTTGAACACAATCGGCCCAGCCGTTGCGGAGTTTTTGCGAGAAAATACTTTTCAACACCCCTCACGCGGCACGCGCCATGTGCAGTGGTAGTGACCCTCATGAGTCGGCACCGATCTCAAACAGGTTTGGTTGGATGGGGATACTCAGTAAAGAAACCCGCTTGTCAATCGGACGTGCGGTTGCAGAGATATTAGCTTCTCAAAAGCGTCGTCACGGGCCGGGCCGGGCCGCTCATTACGAGCGAGCGCGAAGCGCTCGCTCGTCTTTCCGTGGTATTATATAATACCTCCCGGGGCCGGCAAAAAGTTTGTTTAAGTACGAGGTCAGCCTGACAAATTTTTGCACGAGCCCGTAGGGCGAGTGCAAAAATCTGCAGGATGACCGAGGACTTAAGCAAAATGCCGGCCCAAGGGAGGTATTTATTTTACCATATGCCGTTTATGTACTGTGTTCCTTTACAGATTGGATCTATAGAACTTCAAGTATTTAATCAGCCTATTAGGTACGCACTGTGACATTCGTATGTATAGGTCCTTTTATCTGCATTTGGATTTCCGAATGTCCAATAATCAAGACCTCCAAGAAAAGAGAAACACGATAAGAGAGAAGAAGAAAGCTAATAGCATCTAGTCGCGATTCAGATACTCTACTGTGAGGAAAACAAATAATGGAGCAACGGATCAAACAACATACTTCAAGAACACTGCACAGCACAGAACAGTGTCAATCTTCTGGAGTGGTGCAAAACGAAACTCACCTTACTCGTGTGCTCTTCTATCGATTGAAGCAAGGAAGGGTAATAGCGGGCACTATGAAGCGATCACCTTGCATTGCATGCTTTTGTAACGGGTTTTCGCTTCTGCATGGTTCTGCCATTTTGTGTAGCATTGCAACATTTTTTGAAATTTTTGAAAACTCTTTCTCTGGTTAATTTTGGGCCGCTGAATGGAATGACATAAATTTTGAGGCTCTCTGGCTTAATCTGCAACAATTAGAACTGCTTGCAACAATTGTCAACAATTTGCAACATTATTAAAATTTTGCTCACGGGGTTTTCTTGAGATCAGGAGTCGAAATATGGAATTTTCAGAATGTTATATCCCCGTGTTTTCGAGATAATACTAAATTTTGTGGTTAAAATGCAGAATCGAGCTCAACCTGTACATACATTTTTATTTTGGAGGCAGGTCAATCATCGGCGAGCACATAGGTCGCTGCACGGTTAGGGTGGGGGTGGTGAAATTTAGCGAGTTAATCGGGAATTGGTCCGGTGGAATAAGGTCCGGGTTTCCTTGTCCGTGAGCCGGCACCAATGGCCCTCTGGCTCCTCCTTACATAATTTCACCAACGGCTTGTCTCTCAGATTATCACACCGTGAGTTCTGTGATCGGTTCCATGTATATTCTGCATACCCAGTGCAACGCTACGCTGAGGACGAACTCCCACTGGAACTAACACATTCATACATCCTTTCACTCAGACTCTCCCCAGACATTCACTCAATCATCAATATCTTTCATACTTTGCAGTAAACTGTCAGGTTCGTCTTCCTGACCCCTCCCTCTTTTCCTATCCCCACCAGTGGTGCGTAGTGTTACACAGGGAACGCACCAGGGTAACAGCTGGTTCACTGGGCGAATTTCGTCTCCGATGTACTCAGCTCTTCACTATGGATAACTTTCCACTCTAACTATTAAATCCACCAAATGAAAATATGAATAACCTCACACATGCTTTTCTGTCTGGGTCCATTCCTGCCGCACACTGCTGCTGGGATCCACGACTTACTGCGGTTTCCGTGGTGCCCCAATCGCCAATCCACGCCACCTCAGCACCCTGACTCCTCCTACGGCATTTATCTGAGGTGGATGGCCATTCCGGCCCACACGTCGCCACCCCAGCACCCTGACTCCTCCTACGGCATTTATCTGGGGCGGATGGCCATTCCGGCCCGCACACGTCGCCACCCCAGCACCCTGACTCCTCCTACGGCATTTATCTGGGGCGGATGGCCATTCCGGCCCGCACACGTCACCACCTCAGCACCCTGACTCCTCCTACGGCATTTACCTGAGGCGGATGGCCATTCTGGCCCTCACACGTCGCCACCCCAGCACCCTGACTCCTCCTACGGCATTTATCTGGGGCGGATGGCCATTCTGGCCCGCACACGTCGCCACCCCAGCACCCTGACTCCTCCTACGGCATTTATCTGGGGCGGATGGCCATTCCGGCCCGCACACGTCACGACCTCAGCACCCTGACTCCTCCTACGGCATTTACCTGAGGCGGATGGCCATTCTGGCCCTCACACGTCGCCACCCCAGCACCCTGACTCCTCCTACGGCATTTATCTGGGGCGGATGGCCATTCCGGCCCGCACACGTCACCACCTCAGCACCCTGACTCCTCCTACGGCATTTACCTGAGGCGGATGGCCATTCTGGCCCTCACACGTCGCCACCCCAGCACCCTGACTTCTCCTACGGCATTTATCTGGGGCGGATGGCCATTCCGGCCCGCACACGTCACCACCTCAGCACCCTGACTCCTCCTACGGCATTTACCTGAGGCGGATGGCCATTCTGGCCCTCATACGTCGCCACCCCAGCACCCTGACTCCTCCTACGGCATTTATCTGGGGCGGATGGCCATTCCGGCCCGCACACGTCACCACCTCAGCACCCTGACTCCTCCTACGGCATTTACCTGAGGCGGATGGCCATTCTGGCCCTCACACGTCGCCACCCCAGCACCCTGACTTCTCCTACGGCATTTATCTGGGGCGGATGGCCATTCCGGCCCGTACACGTCACCACCTCAGCACCCTGACTCCTCCTACGGCATTTACCTGAGGCGGATGGCCCTGCTGGCCCTCACACGTCGCCACCCCAGCACCCTGACTCCTCCTACGGCATTTATCTGGGGCGGATGGCCATTCCGGACCGCACACGTCACCACCTCAGCACCCTGACTCCTCCTACGGCATTTACTTGAGGCGGATGGCCATTCTGGCCCTCCTGGTTTCCCAGAACCTGGCGTTACCGGACTCTTTCGAGTGCCCGCCAGTATTTCGCGACTTATGGCGCGCGATCCAGCTCACTTCTTGGCATCGCGGAATGGACCCAAAAAAACAAACAATCTCATCATCATCTAACTCCCATTCTCCTGGAAACACAACTTTCTCCTTCCGAACTAAATATTCCCACCGAAACCGGTCTATACATCTGAGACCTTTGCCATCTTTTGTTAAAAGGGTCTCCTCTTAGTTGAATTCCCATTCAACTCCACCCCCTTTCCCCCATCACCCGTTGTGCAGCAGACCGTGTCGGCAGGCATATTACGCACAGGGGCGCGGCTACGTATTGTCTAGGCCTCCTCACAATCTTGTCTATTATTTCCCACTGTCAGTTTACACCATGCTGTTATCGTCATACCTCCCTCGTGCGTTGTATCCTATTTGCCCCGGCTCCACGCGCACGGTTGTCTCTGGGCGTGCGTCTGCACGTTTGTATGTAGTGTACGTACAGTATGCATGCATGATTCCAAGTATGTGTATGTATGCCTGTATGCCTGTATGCCTGTATGCCTGTATGCCTGTATGCCTGTATGCCTGTATGCCTGTATGCCTGTATGCCTGTATGCCTGTATGCCTGTATGCCTGTATGCCTGTATGCCTGTATGCCTGTATGCCTGTATGCCTGTATGCCTGTATGCCTGTATGCCTGTATGCCTGTATGCCTGTATGCCTGTATGCCTGTATGCCTGTATGCCTGTATGCCTGTATGCCTGTATGCCTGTATGCCTGTATGCCTGTATGCCTGTATGCCTGTATGCCTGTATGCCTGTATGCCTGTATGCCTGTATGCCTGTATGCCTGTATGCCTGTATGCCTGTATGCCTGTATGCCTGTATGCCTGTATGCCTGTATGCCTGTATGCCTGTATGCCTGTATGCCTGTATGCCTGTATGCCTGTATGCCTGTATGCCTGTGTGCCTGTGTGCCTGTGTGCCTGTGTGCCTGTGTGCCTGTGTGCCTGTGTGCCTGTGTGCCTGTGTGCCTGTGTGCTTGTATGCCTGTATGCCCGTATGCCTGAATGCCTGTATGCCTGTTTGCCTGTATGTATGTATGTATGTATGTATGTATGTATGTATGTATGTATGTATGTATGTATGTATGTATGTATGTATGTATGTATGTATGTATGTATGTATGTATGTATGTATGTATGTATGTATGTATGTATGTATGTATGTATGTATGTATGTATGTATGTATGCATGCATGCATGCATGCATGCATGCATGCATGCATGCATGCATGCATGTATGTATGTATGTATGTATGTATGTAGGTAGGTAGGTAGGTAGGTAGGTAGGTAGGTAGGTAGGTAGGTAGGTAGGTAGGTAGGTAGGTAGGTAGGTAGGTAGGTAGGTAGGTAGGTAGGTAGGTAGGTAGGTAGGTAGGTAGGTAGGTAGGTAGGTAGGTAGGTAGGTAGGTAGGTAGGTAGGTAGGTAGGTAGGTAGGTAGGTAGGTAGGTAGGTAGGTAGGTAGGTAGGTAGGTAGGTAGGTAGGTAGGTAGGTAGGTAGGTAGGTAGGTAGGTAGGTAGGTAGGTAGGTAGGTAGGTAGGTAGGTAGGTAGGTAGGTAGGTAGGTAGGTAGGTAGGTATGTATGTATGTATGTATGTATGTATGTATGTATGTATGTATGTATGTATGTATGTATGTATGTATGTATGTATGTATGTATGTATGTATGTATGTATGTATGTATGTATGTATGTATGTATGTATGTATGTATGTATGTATGTATGTATGTATGTATGTATGTATGTATGTATGTATGTATGTATGTATGTATGTATGTATGTATGTATGTATGTATGTATGTATGTATGTATGTATGTATGTATGTATGTATGTATGTATGTATGTATGTATGTATGTATGTATGTATGTATGTATGTATGTATGTATGTATGTATGTATGTATGTATGTATGTATGTATGCATGTATGTATGTATGTATGTATGTATGTATGTATGTATGTATGTATGTATGTATGTATGTATGTATGTATGTATGTATGTATGTATGTATATATATGTATTTATCTTATAACTGTTAGCGTGAAGAAGCGTCGCCGGCGTGATACCATTTGTAGTGTATTTGTGGAGTGTGTGTAGTTTATGCTGTGTAGTGTATATTGTGTAGTGTATATTGTGTAGTGTATATTGTGTAGGGTATATTGTGTAGTGTATATTGTGTAGTGTATATTGTGTAGTGTATTGTGTAGTGTGCATTGTGTAGTGTATTTTGTGACTATAGTGTACCACGGGTCGTGTTTCTGTAATTGGTAATCGGTACTCAGTACTCGGTACTCAGTACTCAGTACTCAGTACTCAGTACTCGGCACTTGGTACTCGGTACTCGGCACTCGGCACTCGGCACCTGGTACTCGGTACTCGGCACTCGGTGCTCGACACTCGGTACTCGGTACTCGTTACTCAGGAATGGGTACTCAGTAATCGGTACTCACTACTCGGTACTCGGTACTCGGTTACTCGGTTATCGGTACTCGTTACTTGGTACGCGGTACTCGGTACTCGGCACTCGGTACTCGGTACTCGGTACTCGGTACTTGGTACTCGGTACTTGGTACTCGGTACTTGGTACTCGGTACACGGTACTAGGTACTCGGTAATCGGTACACATTACTCGGTACTCGGTACTCGGTACACGGTACTCGGTACTCGGTACACGGTAATCGGTACTCGGTACACGGTACTCGGTACTCGGTACTCGGTACTCGGTACTCGGTACTCGGTACTTGGTACTGGGTACTCGGCACTCGGTACTCGGTACGGACACCTGGTACTTGGTGCTCAGTACTTTTCTGTATGTACAACAACTGTCCCACCTGAGCGAAATCCACGGGTTTTCCCCTCGTTAGGCTAGCGTCTGACCGTCCGGCCGGACCCTCTCGTCCAGGGGAGGGGTTCATGACGTCATGTGTTTTGGGATCGGGCGCGTGGGGTCAGTGTCCCAGCGGCCGGTAGCGGTGATCGGTGACGCTGGCCGTGTGGACACTTGTGCGAATTTTTCATGACAGCGATTTTATTCTGGCGTTAATTTTTAACAGCGAGATGAACAGGGACGAAATTGTACATGACCGTGATTTGTATCATACCGCCATATCTTTCCATAGAGCAAACAACCATCCCATAATTTCGCACTTGTTAAGGAGACAGTTAACTGCGAGAATCGTAAACATTCCAACACAGCCTTCCTCACTTTCCTTTTCCTTGGGAAATATTTACTTTACTCAGTTAGCTTTGAACTTAATGAAAATAACGTTGCTTAACAACATTAAATTAAAAGTCTTGCAATTATCGGCGGCTTAGGGCTGTGTGGAAACAATATTAGCACATACTCGACAATTCGTCAATAAGACCTGTTTATCAAAATCCTCACGACACAATCCCTAAATGATCTGTTTGTATATGCCGAAACGTTGAAATGATGACCCTGTCATCAACCTATCCTGACATCAAAGATTGCGTAAAAAGGCTTACAGATTAAATTGCAAATTAACCACAGTGAAGTTAATTTGACCGGATTTGAAAATGTCACCAATCAGACCAAATAATCAACCGAACCGGATAATTGAATGGCAAGGTTAAGAAAAAATATCGGTCACCCTGTCTGCTGGCAATCGGGTTAGCCTTTCCTGAAAATTTTCAGTACGGGTATTTCACATAATTATCACATCACTCGGGTTTTACCAGAAACAGTTGGCCTTCAATATATCAGTAAACATTGTTCACCAAAATAAACATTAAACCTCGGAACCATGAATTGAGTATTTCATCACATCTAGCCGCAAAAATTGCATTACCCTGCCTTGGAAGCATTGAAGTCACATCATCGCTTGTCCCTACATATATATATTTTTACGTTAACATTACTAATTATATTACGTGACTTCCCCTCAAGCTAGCGCTCCATCTCATTGATATTCCTTCCTCAATCCATCTTTCAGTCACATTCCGAATTAGAGTACTAGGTAATTCACACAAGGCTATATTTACAGAAAATTGTGCACCGATAGTTCAAGTTAATTGTCTCGTGAATACAATATCATTCGTCTTATAGGCAGCAGTTCGAATAGAGTCAACAAAATTCAGCCAGTCACATCAGTCACATCAGTTCGAACAGTCAACCAGTCAAATAAATCCCATCGGCGACCACCACCAGCATTGGCACAAGCTCCATAATCGGTTGCATTTAAAGCACGAGAATTACAAAAGACGCAAACATAAACGTCCAAACCATATCAGAGTTTTGATTTACGTTAGAAGTTATAACTAGTCAGGCAATCAAGATATGATAATTTTTCAACCATACACATACTCGCGTAGGCATAATTAAGAATATCGTGACTACATGACCAAACAAATGCCCAAATAGCAGGGGAGTTCAATGAGAGAAGAACAAAACGACGAAGAAGAAAAAAACCGGCCGAAACACTGTGCAAATTAAATTTGTATGGTGTT
>JAXIVJ010018342.1:0-15000 GCA_036785665.1 Chirona hameri | reverse complement strand
CGTGACCTTGACCTGTTGGAAACTGAAATTAACATTTCCGTCTGATGACGATTTGAGCTTCATTGATGTCCTTTTGTATAAAAAGATAAAAAGTGGGGTTCGACCTGTACAAATTATTTTTGAGTATTGCAATGCTGACATGATGCGCTGTTCGGGCACCTGTCCGTCGATAACTTCGCATCTACTTGACATACGCTTTCGAAACAAAGTCCAGAGTGACTCCTGGCGACGAAACCTCTCGGTTGGTGCCTGTTACGCCGACATCAGGTCGCCATATGACCTGCCAGGCCAATACAACGTAACGTACCCAAACAGCGTATTGTGTCAGCATTGCAAGGCTCAAAAGTAGTTTTTACAGATCGAACCCCTCTTCTCGGATTTTTTTGTATACGAAAGGACATCAATGGAACTCAAATCGTCATCAGAAGAAAATCTTAATTTCAGTTTCCAACAGGTCAAGGTCACGGCGCAAAATGTAGGTCACGAGGTCACGTGACAAAAAAATGAAGAAAAAAAATCCGAGATTGCCAAATTGTTCTTTGACTAATCCCGATAAAAAACATCAAAATCGCTTCTTTAGTCTCGGATTTATTGGTCGTCAAAATTAGTCCTGCGTAGTAAACTAAAAAAAAGAAGCATTTTGTGAAGGCCTTATCTTGCGAGAAAAAAAATGGGGGAATATTTTGGTCACGACCAATGAATTCCCCGCCCTTGAAACCCCCAGTGCACAACTTTTAAAATACAATTATAAATGGTCGGACGGCAAATTCGAGGAAACGAATGGTTCTCTTACTGTGGAAGTCCCCAAAAGTAGTTTTTACAGGTCGAACCCACACTTTTTTATTTTGTATACGAAAGGACATCAATGAAGCTCAAATCGTCATCAGACGAAAATGTTAGTTTCAGTTAACAAAAAAAAATCACGGATTTCACGCCAGGCCAATACAACGAAACGTACCCAAACAGCGTATTGTGTCAGCATTGCAAGGCTCAAAAGTAGTTTTTACAGATCGGACCCCTCGAACCACGCAGTCTGGTTCACCGCAGTCTTCAGGTCTGAGAAAGAGGTGATATCTAACAACGCATCAGTGTCCTCGGCGGGCAGCGCGGTTTGTCTCGCCACCGGTCGGCTGCGGGTCACAGGAATCTCTCGTTTCTCCTCTACCTCGGCTTCAGGACTGACTGCCCCCACTGGTTCTCGCTGAGGAGGCAGGTCAGTGGTCAGGAGGAAGGGCGGTCCCTTCCACCACTTCTCAGACACAGCGAGCTGAGACAGGGTGATCCCCCTCGTCCCTAGATCTGCAGGGTTATCCACCCCCCTGACGAACCGCCAACTGTCAGGATCGGTCAGCTGTCGGATGGTGGTCACGCGGTTCTGCACAAACACGCGCAACACCTTTGCACTCCGGATCCAGCACAAGACATCCATAGAATCTGTCCAGAAGGTCACGCTGGGAGAGGTCAGACTCTGAGACTCCTTCACGATGGTCATCAGACGAGCCCCGGCCAGTGCCGCCATCAGCCGTCCGGTCCCGGGATCAGGGACGCCACCCTGGCGAGGGGCCACGTGCCACGACGCCCCTCGCCCTGTAAGAGGACTACCTCTCCGACGACGGGCAGGCGAGTGGGACGACCTCGGGGAGACGCGCTCCAGCATCTCAGAGTCTCCAGATACTCTGTCGTCCATCGACGGACGAGGTGGTCACTCACTCGGCGCCGACTACGCCAGGCCCTGTCCACATTGGTATCAGAGTCAATGCTGGGACAGACTACACCTGTGATCGAAGTCACCCCGAACAGGAGGTGGGCAGGGGTGAGCAAGTCATCTCCATCGCCGGGGGTCAGCGGCCGCAGATTGAGGTGGAATGCGAGCTCATGCAGCGTCACTGCGAGCTCATCATGAGACAGGTAGCACTGGTGCAGTGAGATCCTTAGGGCCTTTTTGGTGATCCCGACGAGCCGCTCCCAAAAACCACCCCACCACGGGGCGGCCTCGGGGATGAAGCGCCACTTGACAGACCGCGGCACATGACTGATGAGAGCATGAAACGTTCGTCAAGTCCAACAAGTCAAGGTCACGGCGCAAAAAGTAGGTCACGAGGTCACGTGACACAACAAAATCGAAAATTCGTGATTGCCAAATTGTTTTCGACTAATCCTGATCCAAACACAAAAGGTTTCCAAAATCACTTTTTCAGTCTCGGAGTTATTGGTCGTCAAAATTAGGCCTGCACAGTGAACTTGGGAAAATACGGAAGGCCGTATTTTGGAAAAGATTTTTGGGGGAATTTTTTGGTCACCACCAATGAATTTACGCCATTGAAAATGAATTTACGCCATTGAAAATGAATTTACGCCAATGCAAGCAAATTAAAAATGGTCGGACGGCACCCACCGCGCACCGGTTGTCTTACTGTGGAATGCCCCTGGTTCAAACGTGGCAAATTTAAATCGTTCTCTTCAGTTAACCTCCGAAAATGTCCCAAGTTCACGTGACGCAGGTAGAGAGCCAACTACGTAATCTGCGCCCGACATCGGCCTCTCCGGGACCGGACGGAATTCCCCGGAAGGTGCTGCGTGAACGTGCTTCACCTCTGAGTCGGCCACTCCCCGACATCATCAAGAAGTCTTACTGTGGAATGCCCCCCCCCCCCCCCCCCCCCCCCCTGTGGCCCGGCAAAATATTGCTTCCATACGTGCGTACGTACATACACACGGACATTTGGTCTTTAATATAAGAGTAAGATGACTTCCAGATGTGTTATTGCCAGCAATGACACTTTTGCGTTTACCAAAACCAACAACTCACGCAAATCGTGATTTTGAAGCCCCCGCCGACACACATGCTTGTTGATTGTAAAAATACGCTGTAACGGAAACTTGTATGTTAGTGAGTTTGATTCGGTAAGCATTTGCAACATTGTCCTTTGAGAACAACCTCCCAACATTGAAGTCCAATCTTAACCCGCACCCCGCTGGGTCTGACGTTTCCACGCCTTGCTGGGGGTGGGAGGGGGGGGGGGGGGGGTTAAACACCGCTCCTGTCAGACTCGGCTTCTATGGGCAGTAGGAAAAACCGAAAATACCGTTAGATAGCTCGTATACATTTATGTTAAAATTGTTTCGGTCATTTTTGGCTCAGGTCCGTAATGAGGTCACCAGAGGTCATTAAAGGCCATTTTTTTTTTAGAGTCTGCCCCAAAACCCCTAAATATCTCGATAACTAGGGACAGCAACAGCTAGGGACAAAAAAAAGAAAGCTTTTGAAAAATATAATCTGCATCATAACCTAAAATTTTAGATCACAGCTTCTGAAGTTAAGCGGGTTAATAAGCTGTTGACTTCAGAAGTCAACAGCTTATGCTTCAGATGTCACCAAAGGTCATTTATTGTCCAAACTTCTTTCGTGAATACATGTTTGCCTAATAATGATAGGACAACTATTTTGACGCTATCGTGTTTGGCTCGCCAAGGCGCGTTCATTCATATCCAGTGTGATCGGGCTAGATAAAATCCAAAATTTGACCTCTGGTCAAGGTCATGTGGTGACCTGGTAGGTCATGCTGCATATCGGGAGACGGGTTTTGATGAGACAAACACAACTGCGTCAATTGTACCTTCGTACTTTTGTTATATCAGAAGTTATTGGCCAAAAAAAACGCTGGTGACCTCACATGACCTGAGCTGACCTGGTAGGGGTCACTGAGCGCAGGAGTGTAGCTTCTGCAGATAAGTTGGTGGGGCTGAGCTGGGAACAATCGCTTAAAGCACCATCAAAATCCACAACAACACAAATAATATTTCTCCCCGGATTTGATCCACTTCCTCGTCCAAGTTGGGGGGGGGGGCTGAAGCCCCCTCAACTGAATAGGAACCTACACCCTGACTGAGCGAATATTGTACCTAAGACATCAATAATGATTTATAATAACATATTCTAGGAGGAATTTTATTGATGCAAGGCATATCCTCTGAATCGGAAATATTTGGATAGTTCCCATTGACTTATAATGGGGAGGTAATGCAATTGGTCGGAACTTAGGTCACATTTACGAAAGTTCCAAGATAGCTATCAGCTGAGTTGTAGTCACTGATGACCTCATCAAGTGATGTAAGTTTGAAGTGAATCGTTTGCGTATTATCTGAGCTACATCACCTGGAACTTGGCAGTTCTCCGGTGTGGGTTTACTTGACCTGATCTGGAGCGGTGACTTGAGATGACCTGGAGCCGTGACTTGAGATGACCTGGAGCCGTGACTTGAGATGACCTGGAACCGTGACTTGAGATGACCTGGAACCGTGACTTGAGATGATCTGGAGCCGTGACTTGAGATGACCTGGAGCCGTGACTTGAGATGATCTGGAGCCGTGACTTGAGATGATCTGGAGCCGTGACTTGAGATGACCTGGCACCGTGACTTGAGATGACCTGGAGCCGTGACTTGAGATGATCTGGAGCCGTGACTTGAGATGATCTGGAACCGTGACTTAAGATGACCTGGAGCCGTGACTTGAGATGATCTGGAGCCGTGACTTGAGATGACCTGGCACCGTGACTTGAGATGATCTGGAGCCGTGACTTGAGATGATCTGGAGCCGTGACTTGAGATGATCTGGAGCCGTGACTTGAGATGACCTGGAGCCGTGACTTGAGATGACCTGGAGCCGTGACTTGAGATGATCTGGAGCCGTGACTTGAGATGATCTGGAGCCGTGACTTGAGATGACCTGGAGCCGTGACTTGAGATGATCTGGAGCCGTGACTTGAGATGATCTGGAGCCGTGACTTGAGATGACCTGGAGCCGTGACTTGAGATGATCTGGAGCCGTGACTTGAGATGATCTGGAACCGTGACTTGAGATGATCTGGAGCCGTGACTTGAGATGATCTGGAGCCGTGACTTGAGATGATCTGGAGCCGTGACTTGAGATGATCTGGAGCCGTGACTTGAGATGACCTGGCACCGTGACTTGAGATGATCTGGAGCCGTGACTTGAGATGATCTGGCACCGTGACTTGAGATGACCTGGAGTCGTGACTTGAGATGATCTGGAGCCGTGACTTGATATGACCTGGAGCCGTGACTTGAGATGACCTGGAGCCGTGACTTGAGATGATCTGGAGCCGTGACTTGAGATGACCTGGAGCCGTGACTTGAGATGACCTGGAGCCGTGACTTGAGATGATCTGGAGCCGTGACTTGAGATGATCTGGAGCCGTGACTTGAGATGACCTGGCACCGTGACTTGAGATGATCTGGAGCCGTGACTTGAGATGATCTGGAACCGTGACTTGAGATGATCTGGAGTCGTGACTTGAGATGACCTGGAGCCGTGACTTGAGATGACCTGGAGCCATGACTTGAGATGATCTGGAGCCGTGACTTGAGATGATCTGGAACCGTGACTTGAGATGACCTGGAGCCGTGACTTGAGATGACCTGGAGCCGTGACTTGAGATGATCTGGAGCGGTGACTTGAGATGACCTGGCACCGTGACTTGAGATGACCTGGAGCCGTGACTTGAGATGACCTGGAGCGGTGACTTGAGATGACCTGGAGCCGTGACTTGAGATGATCTGGAGCCGTGACTTGAGATGATCTGGAGCCGTGACTTGAGATGACCTGGAGCCGTGACTTGAGATGACCTGGGGTATTTTTTTTAGGAAAGCTGTGCAAAGGCAAACTGGTTATTGATTCGGCACTGATGAATCGATTGGAATCGTTCGATCAAAATTCCTTGAATACAAAAATAATTGATTCACCACCAGATCTTTTGATTCATGAATCGTGATGGAATACAAACCCGCATCAAATCAAGGCTGATTGAATACAAATATTTAACGATTCTTAACGATTCAAGTACAATGGTAAATTGTACAAAGACATGCAGTCCCAGTGGCTTCATTCATATATACTGAAATAGTATTGCTGTAACAATGTTTGAACCCTCGCCAGTGCATGGGGGGGGGGGGCGGGGGGGGGGGGGGGGTGGATGCCACCCACCCTCGGTTTTTCTGGAATAACTCGCGTAAATATAAACTGATTGCGATGAAACTTTCAGTACCCTACATTTTAACAAATTTCCACATACTCTGAACATTTGAACTTCTAACTTCCATAACCCATGACCTATGACCTGTTTTTTCAAGGTCATGTCAGGCGCAACTGGCGTCCCGTAGTATTGATCCTAGTAACTTGTACAGTTTCCGAGTGTTTGTTGTTCAGGAGCATATGCACAGGTGTTTCCAGCTGACAGTTGTGGTTTCCACTGATATTGTGACCTCGATTGACCTTTTCAGAGGTCAACTGAGGTAATTGACCTCCGTTGGCCTCAGATTACTTTTTGGCTTCTGGCAGTTTCTAGGACATTTTGTGACGCTGATTTCAAATTTGGGTCCATTTTAAATAATGATAGTGGGGTCAGTGGGGTCATGCGCTTCCACAGGTCAACCGAGGCCACTGACCTCAGATGACCTGACATGACCTTTTTGTAATTTGGCAGTTTTAAGGACATTTTGTGACGCTGATTTCAAATTTGGCACCCATTAAGCATAATGGTATGCTCATTCACGATTCTAGCTTGATTAAATTCAATGTATACGCATTTACAATTTGGATGACTTTTGGGTCATTGACATGACCTCAGACGTCACCTAATGACCCAGTACCTTACAATCGGGTGTCAATGGCTTTCTTTCGTTACAAGCATCACGCTCGTTCTTTTTTTTATAATCAAAGCTCTAGCTCAATTAGGGGCGAAACGTCAAGGGGGTTGGGTTGTACCCCCCCCCCCCCCCCCCCCCCGGCACGGTCAAGCAGTGATTGAACGCTGCACGGACGAGGGTTAATGATCCTATATATGTATGTTTCCATTTGTATTGATTTGACATAAATTCACCACATATATTTAAATGCTGAATCAACCGTGAATCGATAAAAAATATATTTGTTTTGATTATTTGAATTGGAAAGAATCAGTTCGAAAAAAACGTGAATCGAACGGTGATTGAATCATTCAGATTCCAAAATTAATCATGATTGAATCGAGTTTTAATTGTTTCAATATAATATGAGCATAAGGTTATACTTCATTCTACTTATTCTAATGATTGAATCGTTTCAAAAAATTAAATCAATACCCAGTCTGTGCATAAGATGGGGATATGGTGGACGCCGCCGTTTTTTGTCCTCGCCGAAAAAACCTTGGAGGACGTTCATTCATCTCCCCATCAGGGCACGGTTTAAGCGGTTGGTAAGGCACAGCAGTGAATCGGAGGACGTTCCTCTCCCATGTGGCTGATGTCTTTCTCGGCCGAGTCTGGGCGGTGGCGGGCCACCAACAGTCTAATGACGTCACATTGCCTCGAGCGCATTTTGGCTCGCTTTATAACAATATAAAGCCACCAATGAAGCGTTATAACTCCATTTCTTAGTGAATAGGTCATTCATTGTATTTAAACACTTTGTATCGGATTACTCATTACATATTTCAATGTATTAGTGTTGCACTGAAATAAGAAGTTGTGCACCTGTGAATTTGTGCTTTCCATCATAACATTGACATCCCTGTTCTTCAAATTAATCGAGTAAGCAGTATTCCATTAGCAGTACTTGTCACTGCAATTCCCAGAATTTATCGCATTTCGGTCTCAAGTATGTTCAAAGATCAAAATATGTGCAAATACGGGGGCTGGATTAATATTGACCGATGTTTCTAACACAAATTTACACATACTCACGCGTAATGATGAACTTGGAGAAATCTATCAATCATCGATGTCGTTGGTCAGATTACGTGGCACTTGAGAAAATCAAATGATATCATCAAATATTCAACGAACTTTTTCTTCGAATTGTTGCTACTTGTTTAAGATAGCATTGTAGTGTTTAAAACACTACAATGGCGAGTTTACAACAAAACAGTGGCGGCACCAGGGGTGAAACGTAGGTGAGGCAATCAAGGGGGGGGGGGGCTGTTTCGTTAAAAAAAATATAGTATGTTGGTAAATATATTCCTTCTTCAGCTCAGTTGGGAAAACCCTGCAACAAAACATGAAAGGGTGTCCTGAGGAGGCTCTTCAGTTCCTTGGAGACCCTTGCAAAGACACAACAAATAATTTGCAACATACTAATAAATATGAACTTATATCTATAATTAAAAACATGAAAAATGTGGGACATGGAGTGGATAAAATTAATGCAAGAATCTTTAAAGAGTTTAGTGCTTGTGCGAGGAACATATTTGATGTAATTAATAAACTAAAAAACATGACCTTTTCCTCGAAAATGTGAAAATCCAATGTTATCCAAATGTTATTATTATGTTGTAATATTTCGGCCACAGGCCTTTATCAAACACTGTTTGATAAAGGCCTGTGGCCGAAATATTACAACATAATAATAACATTTGGATAACATTGGATTTTCACATTTTCGAGGAAAAGGTCATGTTTTTTAGTTTATTAATTATATCAAGAATCTTTAAGTTAACATTTATGGCAATCATAGACAAGCTTGTCCACTTTATAAATATCTGTCTTGACCAGGGGAAGTTTCCAAGCAGGCTCAAAATTGCTGTCATAAAACCTATTTATAAATCAGGTGATAGAACACAAATAAACAATTATAGACCTATCAGTATCCTTCCATATATATCAAAAATTCTAGAGAAAGTGATCCATGTCCGCGTCATGGAACATGTCTCCAACAATAGCATAATTTGTCCCAACCAATTTGGATTTAGGAAGGGATACTCAACATACATGCCCTTGCTCATATTGCAAGATAAAGTAATCAGGGGGTTTGAATCAAACAAAATAAACTGTGGTATCTACCTAGACCTAAAAAAGGCATTTGATACTGTTGATCACAGAATATTATTGCTTAACCCGCGCGGCGCTGGGGTCTCCATCCGAACGTGCGGCGCTGGGGGGGTAAATTTTACCCCCCTCGTATCTTCCGAACCAATAACCGCAGCGAGACGCGCAAGGCGGCGATCGACAGCTCTCAGTGAGAACAATCTAACGCATGCCCGAAATTATTAACATAAGGTCACATGTCAGGTCACGGTCAGGTCAAGTGTCAAAATTTCAGTATTTGGGTTTTTGGGCTATACTTTCCATCCAAAGCCTTGTATCGCAACTATTATCTCACAAAGTGCTCCCAAATGTATAATGCATCTTCCGCATAAGTAAAAGTGAAATTTTAAGCAAAGGTCAAGGTAAAGGTCAGGTCACAAAAGGTCACAGGTCTACGAAAGTCATGCGACACATGTTGTATGGGTTATTTTACACGTATAATTCGATAGAAGCAGCCATTTTCACAGCCTGACACCATATAATCGCCCTCAGGTCAAGGTCAGGTCACAAATAAGGTCAAAATTTGAAATTGATTAATCTAAATAAACATTGCATGTTTCTAGACTAGTTTTGTCTTAGAAATACAGTGGTGTCATTTATTTGTCTGTATCTGGTCAGTAAAAGCCAAAAAACTCAATTTTAAACAATTACGTCATGAGTTACTTATTCTTAGAGAGCCATAAGTCAGTCAAAAATAAAGAAATTGCTTTAAAATTTTGTTTGAACATCGTTCATACTCGGCTCTCTAATATGTCCTCCGTTTTTTTTGAAAATTTTCAAACAAAAAACTTTGGTAGAAATTCTTCCCCAAAAATCTGTTTTTTGCATTTTTGGGGGTCAAAAACCCAAAATTTTGAATATCTGAGATGACCATATTAAAGACAATGTTATTTCCTTTCTTTTGACGCCTTTTATTTGCAATTTACATCAACACGCTATTTTCTACGATTTTTCAAACATTTAAAGTTTTTCACCAAAAATGACATGACATGACGTCACTAAAACGTCATTATCTCCTCAAAATTTTCACGAATTTCAACAAAATTATAACACAGGATGTAGAATTGATGCACCATAAGGTACTGCAGGTTTCACTTTGATATCTGTCATAGTTTTCAAGTTATGGAGAAAATCCGGGAGGGGGGTAAAATTTACCCCTCCCCCAGCGCCGCGCGGGTTAAACTTCACTCATATGGTATCATAGATACATTCCTGACAATCATAGACTCATACTTATTAAATAGATATCAATGTGTAGAGTATAAAAAGTCCAGTCAAGCCTGAGTCAAATAAGTATTGGGGTCCCCCAGGGCTCTATTCTGGGCCCATTTCTGTTCATCTTATACATAAATGATTTTCATATATGATGGATGGCTGTGATGAGCATTGTGCAGATAAAAATCAGATGGAAAAAGTAGCCTTTGCTCATGTTATTGTAATTAAAAAGAAGATGAATTAGTTAACCTATATTACGCCTTGCGGCTTCTTCAGGGCTAAAAAAAACTTTTTTTTGTTAGCCCTGAAGAAGCCGCAAGGCGTAATATAGGTTAACTAATTCATCTTCTTTTTAATTACAATAACATGAGCAAAGGCTACTTTTTCCATCTGATAAATGATTTTCCCAGGATTTCGTCAAAGTTTACATCATTACTTTATGCTGATGATACAGCCCTTTTATTTGAGGCTGATTCCAATTCTGAATTGCAAAATAACTTAGATACAGAACTACCAAAGGTATACAAATGGCTGCAAGCAAACAAGCTGTCCTTAAACAACAATAAAACATTCTATCAAATATACAATAAATCCAAAATAAATGTTGACATCAATGTAATATTAAATGGTATAAATATAGGACATACAGAAACTGTGAGGTATCTTGGTGTATATATAGACGAAGAACTCAAGTGGGAGAGTCACATTATGCATATTTCAAGTATAATAAGTCGTAATATAGGGATTATAAGTCGCTCTAGATATTTCCTGGGTCAGAAATACCGATTTCTGTTGTATAATGCATTAGTTCTGCCTTATCTTAATTACTGCTGTCTGTTATGGGGAAACGCACCGAAATCACTCCTTAACAAATTGCTTATCCTACAGAAAAAGATAGTCAGGATTGTTGATAATCAAGCAAGACTAGCCCACACAAACTCAATATATGTAAAGCTCAAAATTCTTAAAGTAAAGGACATCGCCAGACAGCAAGCTATACTCGTGCTTTATAATGTTGCATCTGGAAGTGCCCCACCAGTCATAGCCTCACTTTTCGAATTCACTCAGACCAATCACAGAGCTTCAAGAGTAGCACGACATTTTGAAGAAATATTCACTCGAAAATTATACCGGACACGTACCATAGCATGGATAGGACCACGTTTATGGAATTCAATTGTTGCCACCAGATTCCCCCATATAAGCTCAATACCATCTACTAAAAAACAAATAAAAGAAATCACTAAAAATCTCATGATCAGTGAATATGAATAACCTTTCCCTGCTTGCCTCACAAGCCTAGAAAAAAAAAATCCCTTGTAGTTTGCTCATTTATGTAAATGAGCCTGCATACAATAATAGCCATAGCAGTGCTAAATGTTAACTGTTTGTAAAGTCATCTTCTAAGTTGCAGAAGAATGAAGTTATGCAGTTTGTAATGTATGTAACATTATAAATAAACAATAATACAAATTTGCAGAACTAAGTAACAGTATATAAACAAACAACATAAGCATGCATAAACGTGCATAATCTGAAGTAAAACATAGTAAATCAGAGATAGAGATTTATATTGGTGTTGAGCTATATAGTACCTCTATTTCTTTCCTGCTTTCTTGAAATATGAATTAATTAGATCATGTTTCAACTTATAGAGCAATTAATTATATCATGCGCGAAAGCCACCCCGACTAACCGACGCTGGAACCTGGGTGAGATCGAACAGCAACAAGCTTTGCTTAGCTGGGGGGCTCACCGGGTTCCAGCAAAGACCTTCTGCTTGCCTAGACCAGGACCTGCCTTCCCCAACCTTTGTATGAATGAAATTGTATCCTGCCTCACTGTCTGGCAAACCTTTCTTGATGGCAACAAGATTGGGGCAGCAGGCAGTGGGGCACACACTTGCAATCCTTACTAACTCGGTTACGTATGTGCGAATGTCAGAATGTATGATTCCCAGGGGCGTAGTTGGGGGGCAGTCACTTGTTGATTTCAGCAACGACTACTTTCTGCCTTCTTATTTTTGACCACATTACCACTGACCACTTAGCCTTCCTCTCTTCATTTGCTTTTTTATTTCTTCTTCCATTTCCTAGCTGAGAGTGCCGCGACATTTTCTCTTTTGTTCTCTGGTGTTAAAGTAAGGTGATGTACGTCGATGGGATCGAGGGCGGGGACACAAAAAATGCAGGTGATCACGGTTAATATCTCACTGCTACAACCAGCCTGTTTATATGCTGTCATCAGCTTGTAATTCTTTTGAAAACAGGCAATGGTGATCACGCAGAGTGTGCGGCACGTTGTAGTCGTAACGCTTTCGATATTTGACTCTTCATTCTGACGGTTGACAAAAATTGTACGACCGCATGTTAATTGTTAAGAAAAGGATTCAGAGCCTACTCGTAAAATCCTTAGGTATATGCGAAGAACACGGCTAAGAAAAATGCATCGAAATATAATGTCCTATTTGTAATCTAAGTCTGGACGGTCCGCCCATCTAGCAACGATCTGTAGCTATTACATACGTTAATGATATCTGCCATTAAAAGGAGGTTTAAAAGGATATCAATCCATTGGAGAAGATCCCACATTCAAAATATCTCGAAACATATTCATCACGACACTTGTCAAAAAGGTCCTTCGCTGCTGCTGCGTTGACGCCGCACTGAATTTCTCCGGAACGGAAGCGCCCGGCCAAAACTCAACTCGATCTTGGTTCGTGTGCGTATTTTTTTATGGTAGACCAAGAAGTGACCAATGAGAACACATCCACTTACCTACCTGTCATACTTAGGGAGCCATAAGTCAGTAAAATATATATATATATATATATATATATATATATATATATATATATATATATATATATATATATATATATATATATATATATATATATATATATATATATATATATATATATATATATATATATATATATATATATATATATATATATATATATATATATATATATATATATATATATATATATATATATATATATATATATATATATATATATATATATATATATATATATATATATATATATATATATATATATATATATATATATATATATATATATATATATATATATATATATATATATATATATATATATATATATATATATATATATATATATATATATATATATATATATATATATACATATATATATATATATATATATATATATATATATATATATATATATATATATATATATAAATATATACATATACATATACATATACATATACATATACATATACATATACATATACATATACATATACATATAAATATACATATACATATACATATACATATACATATACATATACATATACATATACATATACATATACATATACATATACATATACATATACATATACATATACATATACATATACATATACATATATATATATATATATATATATATATATATATATATATATATATATATATATATATATATATATATATATATATATATATATATATATATATATATATATATATATATATATATATATATATATGCATGTTTTGTTAAAGACCAAGGCACTTTTTGCTTTTTGTAGTTTCCGCTCATTTCTTTCAATTCTTCTGATCACTTTCTTGGTGTTAGTTTGTAAGTCAAATATTAATTCCCCAAAGTTCATTAGTTACATGTTCGGTTATATTACGTTTCGAATCCTCTCAATTCTCCAAAGTTACGTAGTTACATGTTTGGTTATATTACGTTTCGAATCCTCTCAATTCATTTTCAAAAGTGACATTGCACACAATACAGCGCCCATAAACTACACATATTTGAATTATAATCCTAGGTCTTGTGCGTCTCGTGAATATAATCTACCATACCCCATATTTAGCACATTTGCTGATAGCAACGACGATCACATGATACTAGCTTTTGCTGATTTGCGAGGCCTATCCCCACAGGCCTAGAGTTATGCAGGATTTTAGCTGCTTGTTTAGAGGAGGGTTGCGATCGCGGATCAACAAAGCTTCGTGGATGAGGAGGCGAGCTGCGCATGGTTGTGATTTGATGATGGAGGTGTTGTCAACCAGGTGCTTCCGGGTCAACTTGGCGTTGTGATGGTGAGCCATGTGATCCTGTGGTGCCCCATCCCTCAGATGCATCGTCAGTCGTCTAGATAGCGACGTGGTTGTGACCCCAATGTAGTTTACGTTACGAGGCCTACAATCTTCGTGCGGACAGGCAAATTGGTAAACTAAATTGGTGCGTTTCAAATCATCACTACACGCCGGACTGTTTCGAATCAAGAGTTGACTAGCTTTTCGGTTTTGGTAATAAATAGTCGGCCGTAATTGATCTGCTGCGTTGACGCAAACGACATTGTTCCGAATAATGTTCCGAATTACTCGTTCATCTACTTTGTAAGCAGTTGACATGTGGTTTTTGTAGTAAAGATGAATCATTTTTATATATTATTCTTAGTATAATATAACCAAATATGTTATATGGTTGACAACACCTCCATGATCAAATCACAACCATGCGCAGCTCGCCTCCTCATCCACGAAGCTTTGTTGATCCGCAATCGCAACCCTCCTCTAAACAAGCAGCTAAAATCCTGCATAACTCTAGGCCTGTGGGGATAGGCCTCGCAGATCAGCAAAAGCTAGTATCATGTGATCATCGTTGCTATCAGCAAATGTGCTGAATATGGGGTATGGTAGATTATATTCACGAGACGCACAAGACCTAGGATTATAATTCAAATATGTGTAGTGTATGGGTAGGTGTAGTGTGTATTCAGGTATGTGTAGTGTATTGTGTGCAATGTCACTTTTGAAAATGAATTGAGAGGATTCGAAACGTAATATAACCAAACATGTAACTACGTAACTTTGGAGAATTGAGAGGATTCGAAACGTA
>JAXIVJ010018341.1:2500-23508 GCA_036785665.1 Chirona hameri | reverse complement strand
TGTGTTGGTGCCTAGGTCGTTGCTTTGGGGTGTGCAATGTGAAGGTTTTGCACGACGCTGGAAATGGGCGATTGATTATCCTAGCTGTGGAATATCGTCAGTCAGAATAGTTCTGTTCGCGGTTTATGCTCCTACTCAAGGTCATGGGCAGGAGCAAGTGTCCTACTTTGAAATGTTGAGAAATAAGCTCAGTAATTTGACGCCCAATGATTATGTTGTAATATTATCCTGGCAGGGGATTTCAATTTGCATTTATAAAACCTTGATGTGTATAAATGTAGGTTCAGACCATCTCAGGGCCCCGCCAAAATGCTCACTGACACGTTTAAACGATATGGATTTAATTGATGTCTGGCGTGATCGTAAAGGACGAGCAAGCGATATACATGGCGGCGTTTAAACCCTTTACAACAGTCACGGAATAGACAATATGTTTGCAAGTGAAAATTTAATCAATAATCATATATTGAAACGAATTGAAATAACAACAAGTGTCCTTAGCGACCATAGTATACTTAACTTCGAAATAACTGTAAATACCAGCGATAAGGGGCCAGGGCTAATGGCGTTTTAATAACTCATTGCTGGAAGATGAAACGTTTGTGCGGGAGGCCCGGACAGAGATAGAGAAGGCCAAAACTAATCAGGATGTGTACGCCGATGTACAAGATTTAGGGTTAAAGATAGAGATGCTAACAAGTAACATAAGGGTCCAAAGTATTAAAATATCAAAGCAAAAGGCAAGGGAAAAGAGGGAACGGCTGAAAAAATTAACCGATATGTTAGATGTATGTGAACAGGAGATGTGCCGAAATCCTTCTGATGAAACAGTTAACAGATACAGGGAATTGCAAACGAGGATAGACCTAGAGGAAGAAGAAAAGGGCAGATTAGCTGTGTTATTTGCAGGTGCGCGTTGGATTGAAGAGGGAGAGAAGCCCACACAATATTTCCTCAAAATGAATACAATTAGGAGCAGTAAAAAACATATTAGTGCGTTACAAAAAACGAGCGGTCAATTTGTAACGGGACCCAAAGCAATTCTGGAATACTATACGAATCATTTTCAGAATATGTATACATCAAAGAGCACAGATACTCGCAGAGTGAATCTCGCAAATTACTTTTTGAGACCGTCGGTGTGTCCGAGGCTGGACGAAGTTGGTAAAGCGTCATGCGATGGTCCAATAACTAATGGAGAGTGTGAGCTCGCTCTAAAAGGGATGCTCAACAATAAAGCTGCTTCAGTGTCAGGATACTCGAAGGAATTTTTCCTTTTCTTTTGGAGTGAATTGGGAGATATGGTGGTAGGGTATATTAATCAAGCTAGGGAAGTCGGACATTTCTTTATCACACAGCGCAGAGGTGTGATTACACTGATACCCAAGAAAGGAGATCAACATATTATTACAAATAAGCGCGCTATTTGTTTATTGGACATCATCTATAAGATTGTAGCTAAGGTTATTTCAAATGGGATAATGGTGGTTATCCATAAAATTGTAGCGCCAGATCAAACTGGGTCTATTAAAGGTAGATATATTGGAACTAATATTAGGACAATATCGGATGTAATACAATATTGCGAGGTTGATCAATTAGATGGAATACTGATGGCCCTAGATTTTAAAAATGCGTTTAATAGTGTAGAGCTAAATTTTGTTTATGATGTACTACGGGAGTTTAATTTTGGGGGTAATTTCATAAGCTGGGTGCAACTGCTACATAATAGAACAGATATTGCAATAATCAACAATGGACACACCTCACAGTGGTTTAACCCTTCGCGAGGCCTCCAACAAGGGTGTCCTGCTTCAGCCCTCCTGTTCACGCTCGTTGTTGAAATTCTGGCAATTAAAGTACGTGAGACAAATACAGTGCGGGGAATAGAAGTGTCACACAACATCTTAAAGTGTCGCAATATTGTGACGACACTACCTTGTTTGTTAAAGATATAAGTTCTGCAGATAATGTAATCTCTATCGTGAAGGAGTTTGGGGCAGATTCAGGATTAGAGCTCAATATGGACAAATGTGACTTTATGTGGCTTGGGAGAAGCCGATATTGTCAAAATCGTGTGTACGGAAAGGATCCAGTAGATAAGATTAAAATTCTCGGATTCACCTTCAGTGCAACAGTTGACTGCAACCCCGCCAACTTAGAATCTGTCGAAGTGAAAATAAAACGAACGCTGGACCAATGGTCACAACGGCATTTCACAATACAAGGCAGAATAACGGCCGTCAAATCACTGATCGTATCTCAAATGATGGACCTAATGACAGCAACGAGAATTGATAAGAAGTATTTGACTAGGATACAGAGTAGCATAATGAAATTTATATGGAGAGGCCGACCTCCCAAGGTGGCTAAGGACACCCTCAGTGTGCAGGTTGAAAAGGGAGGATTGAAGGTTCCAGAACTGGTTTTGATAAACGCATCTAATAGAATTGCTTGGATTGGCCGAATAATACGGTTACAAGAGGCGACATTTGTCAAAACTTTTCAGAAGAGAATTCAGTCAAATATGTGTGACCTTGTTCACATAAGTATTGACATCGCGTGGATCAAGAGTAGACGAATCCCAGATTTCTATGAGGAGATGTTAGTGTTGTTTAAAGCATTGAATCTTACGCGACAGCCAGCTTGCGGGAAAGAGGTTCGCCGGCAACTTATCTGGCACAACTTAGCTGTTCAAGTCGATCACAAATCGCTAGCCAATGGATCACTTTCTCGTAGAGGTGTCAAGCTGATCGACGAATTTGCGGATGAGAAAGGTAACTTATTAAGTTATGAGTCATTTTTGGCACGATATCCTACTTTACATATAAATCCTTTAGTTTACATGGGATGGAGGCGGGCTATACCAGCACACTGGAGACAGATGCTAGTGAACAGCGAACCACTAACAATAGTAGAGCGTGCTAAAGAGCTTGAGGTTACGATAAAGAATAAAAAAGTTCCAATTAGCTTAGTAAAATCGTTTTTCTTCTATTCATGTTATATACCAGATATTGTTCCAACCGCGCAGAAGCGTTGGGAAGCAGATGGTGTTAATTTTGGAGACAACTGGCGAAAAACTTACTTGATTCCGTTTCAAGTAACAAAATCTACAAGGCTCCAAAGCTGCAATTTATAATTTTGCACAGGTATTTCCCTACAAGGAGATTTCTGTGCATAAGAAATGTTGTTGATGATCCATACTGTGACAACTGCGGTGAAGTTGAAACTTTGGAGCATTGTTTCTTTGAATGTGCAGAGGTTAAAACTTTCTGGGGCGAGCTGACGCGTGTACTGAATGCTAAATTGCCAACAAGAAGTCGAATTATGCTAACATGCTATAATGTTATATTTGGCGGCATGAGATACCCTCAAGTAGTTAACTTAATAATTTTAGTCTCAAAACAATTTATAACAAGGCAGCGTGCCCGAGAGGGAATAATCAATGTCACCTTGTTTCTACCGTTCTTAATAAACACATTTAACATGGATAAAACAGCAGCATTTCAAAAACGTAAGATGGATAGGTTTAGAGAAAGGTGGGCGGCTTTCATTACTGATGCAGGAAGTCTTGATCTATGCTGTTGATGTCAGAACACGGCGGGGCATGATGATTGCACTGGTATTACGTGGAAATGTGAAAAGGATGTAAAGAATAGGATAGGCCCCCGCCCTTTCCCTACCCGGGCTAACCCGGGACCGGCCCTCAGCATGAGCTGCGGGGCCGGTCGGCCGGTCGGGCGTGTGGGGCGCCGGCCCCGCTGGCCGACGGCTCGCACGCCCGGTCGGTGGCGAGGGGGCGCCGCTTCGCGAACGGGAGCCGCTGAAAAACGCGAGACGGCGCGGGCGGGGGTCGCCTATGAGCGCCTGAAGCGTACTATAATGATCGCTGCACTGTATTTGTGGTAATACGGGCTCTTGTTTTATTGTTGTGTGCAACTTGTTGTTGCATTGTTGGCGGTGTGTAGAGGTTTGATGTGGCCTTTGTTTATATGTAGCAGAGTGTGACCGACGAACGATGTAGCGATGTATTGGCGGTGCATCGCACGTTGAAGGAAACCATTATGTGCGATGAGGCTTTAACGGTGGAGAGTTACTGTTGCTTGTGTGATATTTGAGTGAACAGAAAATGGAAAATATATTATGAAAAAGAAAAATATATATATACTGCATCCAAATGGAGAGTCACTAACTGAAATTCTGAATCAATGATGACAACCGGCAGTTAACACCCACGGTGGTCCTATCCCCGACAGAGGCCCGGTCAAGAGGCATGGCATCGTTTAACCCTCGCCCTGTGGGAGCTTTTTCACCTTCGCCCTACGGGGGGTGTCCTAAAAACCCATGTGACTTATGTATTATTTAACCCATGTGACATATTTAACATATTTATATAACCCATATTTAACCCATGTGACTAGAGGTCAAATGGGAAAGGATTGTCATTTCTGCCTATCAATGGGTAGGGGAATTAAAAAAACGCACCTAGCCTTTGAGACCTGGTGTGAGTCAAAATGACTCCTTGCACCAACTCGAAAACTAAAAGGGCTAGGTAGACGTTAGACGTAGAAAAGCGTTCAAAGCTCACAGCAAGGCTACCAAAGTCATTGCAGTCATGTTTTGCCTCAGTCAATATTGAGGTCACTAGAGGTCACAAAGGTCAAATTTGGCAACTTAGGGAGTCTGCGCCACAGACCACAAATATATCAGGAAGTAGGATAGTTAGGTAGTTAGGAACAAACAAAAGAGCAATCGAAATCACTTAAAAATGCTATCACCAGGGTCTTCAAATCTCTGTCTTCAAATTTGGGCTGATGTCAATAGTTTAGTCTCGAGAGGGCACCACAGGTCACGCTGGCATTTTCTTCCAAAGTTTCCGTTAAAAAACCTTCCTCCTTATATAATAAGCATAGGACAATTATTTTAACGTCATCGTATCTGTCTCGTCAAGGCACTTCAAGTCATATTCATGATGTTCGGGTTAGGCCAAATGTAAACTTTGGCTTCAGGTCAAGGCCATTTGGTGACTCGGGTAATGGCCTCGGCTAACATGTTAACGGGGGGGGGGGGGCAAATGCCCCGCAGTAACTAAGGTCATTTTCCCCAAAACTTAGCCGTTTTTAAGCAATTTAATTTCTCATTTGCAAAATGAGGTCCAGGCTAGTGCCGCCGCTGATTGACTGACAGACACATTGTCAGACAATATCACTTTGTCAGCCAATCAGCGGCGGTCTATATATGCAGTAATGACGTCATCATCCCAAATTTATAACCTTAATTTGTATAAAGTTAAGTGATTTTTCGAGGGAGGAAAAAAATCACCATCGTTTGCAGCAGCACTTACTTCATATTTTCGACTAAAACCAGCGTATATTTGACAACTTTCAGAAAGGTGACACATTCCCTTTAACCCTCGCCCGGGTACGACCCCCCCCCCCCCCCCCCCCCCCCTTAGCGTTTCGTCCCTAATTGAGCTAGAGCTTCGATTCAAAGACGAGCGTGTTGCTTGTGACGAGAGAAAGCCGCTGATACACGATTTTAAGTGAGTGAGTCATTAGGTGACCTCTGAGGTCATGTCAATGACCAAAAATTCATCCAAATTGAAAATGCGTATAAATCAAATTTTATCGAGCTATAATCGTGAATGAGCATATCATAATGTTTAATAGGTGCCAAATTCGTAATCAGCGTCACAAAATGTCCTAAAAACTGCAAAATTCCAAAAAGGTCATGTCAGGCCATCTGAGGTCAGTGACCTCAGTTGACCTGTCGATGCGCATGACCCCAATGGAACATATAATTATCTAAAATGGATCCCAAATTTGAAATCAGCGTCACAAATTTTCCTAGAAACCGCCAGAAGCACAAAAAAGTCATCTGAGGTCATCAGAGGTCAATGACCTCAGTTGACCTCTGAAAAGGTCAATCGAGGTCACGATCTCAGTGGAAACCACAACTGTCACCTGGAAACACCTTTGCATATGCTTCTGAACAACAAACCCTCTGAAACTGCATAAGTTACAAGCATCGATCTGCGGGACGCCAGTTGCGCCTGACGACCTTGAGAAACAGGTCACGGGTCATGTGGGTTAGAAATTCAAAGTTTGCAGATTATATGTCACATTTTTCAAAAGTAGGGTACTGAAAGTTGAATTGAAATCGGTTAGAAACTACGCGAGTTATTCCAGAAAAAAAAACGAAGGAGGGGTGGCATCCACCGCCCCCCCCCCCCCCCCCCCGCAAAAAAAAAGGATATTGAAGATTCTACGGATTTCAGCCACTTTATTTTGCGAGGCCTCTTAAATATTTGTTCAGCTTTTGATGAGCTGGATTGGTCCATGACCCTCAGCACTGAGATAAAAAAAATGACTGGTCTCCAAAAAGTAATGCAGAACTCATCCTAAAATCACCCTACTATGCTGGGCATATGCCTTCTTATCTTCCCAGAACTCTCCCAAAACAAGAAATAAGCGTTCTCCAACGACTTCTTAAGAGTTCTCCTAGTGTCAATTGTGAAGCAAGAGTATTTTTCGAGTGCTGTGGTCACTGGCGGATCTAGGGTTCGAGAATGGGGGTGGCTAAAATTTCGCTCCGCTTCATCAGCGAAAAGTTGTTGACCGGGGGGGGGGGGGGGGAATCGGGTCGTCAGCGCGAAACGTCGTTGAGCGGGGGGTGGTGTCGGGTCCTCAAAGCGAAAGTCATTGCCCGGAGGGATTTTTTTCTTCCTAATCGTCACTTCTTACAGCCAATGGAGGAACACGCGGGGCGGGGGACATCCTTGTATTGAATGCCCGCCATGTTCCTGTGGGCGGCATTGGCCCCTAATGCCCCCACCCCCTGGTTCCGCCAGTGGTAAAAAAAACAGGGAAATACAATTTTACCTCTTCTGTCGCTTTCAAACATTTTTGTAGCTAAGTTCATGTTGAGTCTGATCTTGACTAGTTGGAAATGCTAAAAATTGTGAGACCTCTACTCATAGCACCCATAAAATGCACCGGGATACCTAAGCATGGTGTAAAATGGGTGGCAGATTTAAAATTGGTGCCTGCAATTACTTGAGTCTGGATATGACCTGAGGCCAAAGTAGCCATCCCAAGCTATAGTAATTTAAAATGACCTTGACAATGAGAAATACTAACTTTACCTAGACATTCACAAAGTGTTAACTTTATTTGGCTACATGTTTACATGGAAAGGGAAAACGATACCCAAGTCCCAGTCACAATTCCTCAAATACTGACGAAATGCGTTCCACGCACGTTATTCAGCGCTATAAACTTTGTCACCAAAACACGATGTTTTTTTAAACTTATGTTGGTTGTAGGAATCGCTCCAGATCGAAAATAGCTCCAGACGCGCCACGCATATTTGGAAATGTCGAATACAAAGTCAAGACCCATCATACTTAGGGACAGTGGCGTACCGAGTATCAGATCATGCAGGCCACGACCTGGTCCTTTGGACCCGAGGCGCCCATGCAAAGCTGGCGCCACTCCGATCAGTCACGACGCCTCTCTGGCCAGTGACGGCGCCACTCCGGCCAGTGAGGACGCTCCCCGGCCAATGACGGCACTCTTGCGGCCAGTGACGGCGCCCCCGGCCAGTGAGGGCGTCCTCTGCTCTAGACGGCGCCTCTCCAGCCCGTGACAGCGCCCCTCCGGCCAGTGACGGCGCCCCCTCCAGTCAGTGAAGGCGCCCCTCCGACCAGTGACGGCGCCCCTCCGGCCAGTGACTGTGCCGACCCCAGATTCCGGACTGAGTGCGCCCCTGCGTGGGCTGACCTGGCCCGCCCGCGGCGCCGTGCTGGGTCGGCCGGAGTCGCCGGCCAGTGTGTTAGGTTGGCTCCTGCGGGCGGGACGTTGCACGCCAATACACATACCTAACATGGCGCGGTCGGTAGGACCACCTATATGGCGCGGTCGCCAGTATCGGGAGTCAGCAAGGACGCGAAATACTTCTCGAAGTTTGACGCCAAGAACGGATACTTCCAGATGGCTATCGCCCCTGAGGATCAGCACCTCACAACATTCATCACCCCCTGGAAGAGGTATCAGTTTCGAAGAGCTCCACAAGGCCTGATCACGAGTGGAGATGAGTATGGACGACGTGGAGACCAAGCACTGGACGGCGTACCACGTACAAGCAAGGTGGTGGACGACATTCTCGCGCACGATGCAGACTACGCCACTCATCTCGATCACGTGTGGACTATCCTTGAGAGATGCGAAGAACATGGCATCATTCTGAATCCTGCGAAAGTGGAGTTCGCGACATCTGAAGTGGAGTTCTGTGGGTACAAGCTGAGCACAGAAGGATTCGTCCCGGACAGTCAGAAGGTGGACGCCATCGCATCGTTCCCAACACTGACAAACCTCACAGACCTCCGGAGTTTTCTCGGAATGGTGGGACAACTCCGCGAGTTCTCACCATGGATAGCCGATGCCGCAGAGCCGCTGCGCGATCTGCTCAAGCCCAAGAACGAGTGGTCGTGGACTTCTCACCACGACGCGGCTTTTGCCAAGGGCAAAGAGTCGCTGGTTTCTCCACCGGTTCTGGCATACTTCGCTCTAGAACTTCCAACAATGCTGCAGACAGATGCGTCCCGGCTACACGGCCTCGGGTACGTGCTGATGCAGCAACACGGAGCAGAATGGAAGATGATCCAATGCAGATCGAGGTTCCTGACCGACACCGAGAGCAGATATGCTGTGATCGAGCTGGAGATGTTGGCGATAGTGTGGGCCACCAAGAAGTGCCGGGTGTATTTGGCAGGTTGTCCCAACTATACCCTGATCACCGATCACAGACCACTGATCCCGATCTTAAATTCCCGCTCGCTGAGCGATATCGAAAACCCTTGTTTGCTTCGCCTGCGGGAGAAGTTAACCATGTACCAGTTCACAGCAGAATGGCGAGCTGGCACGGCATTGGCCATTCCGGATGCGCTCTCACGTGCACCAGTCAGCGACCCGACTCCTGAGGACGAGGAAGCTGAAGCCGAGCTGAGTCACCACGTTCGACAGATCGTCATGACAACAGTCAGCGCAGTGACGGGTGACGGCACTCGTCTCATGCCTATACAGCCTGATCCGCTTGAGAGGGTACGTGCAGCGTCTCTGCGACATGCCGAATATCAGGAATTACGGACACTTATCTCGGCTGGCTTCCCTGACACGAAGGGAGAATTGAGCAATGCCATGCGGCCTTATTGGGGCGTCCGTGACAAGCTCACTGTGGACGACGGTCTAATTGTGTGTGGGCCTAGATTAGTGATACCTCGCAGTCTGAGACCAGAAGTGCTGCGTAGTTTACACGACAGTCATCAAGGTATCAGTCGTACGAAGATGAGAGCAAGACAGACTGTTTATTGGCCGAACATCGACAACGCAGTGACCAATGTAGTGACCTCGTGTCACCTTTGCAGGACACTGCTCCCCAGCCACCAGAAGGAGACCATGATGGCGGATCCGCTACCCAGCAGAGTTTTCCAGACCGTCTCAGCTGATTATTTTCATCATGCCGGCAAGACCTACTTCGTGTATGTTGATCGCTTGTTCAACTGGCCCATCGTGAAGGAATGTCGGGGGGAGGCAACGTCACGCCAGCTTGTTGGCCTGCTGAGGGAAACTTTTGCTGCTACAGGCGTGCCGACAGTGCTCCGAGCTGACGGTGGTCCTCAATTCACAGCCAGAAGGACCAGAGAATTTCTCAAGAGATGGTGTGTTTCACTGGTCACTGGTCCCCATTATCCACAGAGCAACGGACACGCCGAGGCTGGAGTGAAATCAGTCAAGCGACTGATTATGAAGGCGACGCAGCACGGTGACCTGGACAGCGATGACTTCGCCAGGGGACTTCTAGAGTTGAGGAGCACCCCTGGCGAGCATGGGCGCTTACCAGCCCAAATACTGTTCGGCCACCCGCTACAGTCATCGCTCCCAGCTTTCCGCAGAGCCTTCGCCGCCGAGTGGCAAACAGCCGCCGAGAAATGTGAGAAGTCCCGCGCTCGCACAGCTGAGAACGTTCGTGATCGGTACAACAGCGCCGCCAAGCCTGTGTGGCATTCGGGTCAGTGCAACTGTGGATGTGCAGGACCCACGCACAGGCCAGTGAGACAGGACGGGCGTGATCATCGGCGTGGGTGATCATCGTGATTACCTTGTTAAGATGCCCAGTGGTCGCATATTATGGCGCAACAGACGGTTCCTGCGCAGTCATCGTCCACTGTTACCGTGCTCGTTTTCCCCACGTAGCGAGATTTCTCCCAGTGCAAGCAGCTCATCTGTGGAGCGTGAAAGCTCGGGACATGTCAGGTTCAGGTCCGATAGCCCTGATGCGCCGCCTGTCACGAGTGAGCCGATGCCCTTACGTCGAAGTGAAAGAGTGCGTCGTGCTCCGAGTCGCCTTGTTGTTAACCCGCAGTTGAAATCGTATGATTGATTCATAGTGGTCAAATTAACAGCTTATCAACGCACTCTAAGAATATATTATTATTTACTCGCATTAGTCACTTAGTGTTCGAATACTTGTGTGTGTTCCGAGTGTATGTGGCGTGAAGAGCCAGTTGTGTTCTTTTTGAAAATATTGTAACAGCGTCACAACAATTTGGGGGAGGTGTGCCGACCCCAGATTCCGGACTGAGTGCGCCCCTGCGTGGGCTGACCTGGCCCGCCCGCGGCGCCGTGCTGGGTCGGCCGGAGTCGCCGGCCAGTGTGTTAGGTTGGCTCCTGCGGGCGGGACGTTGCACGCCAATACACATACCTAACAGTGACCACGCCAGTCCGGCGAGTGACGGTGCCTCTCCGGCTAGTGACGGCGCCCCTGTGGCGAGTGACGGCGACCCTCCACTAGTGACTGCCCCTCTTCGGCGAGTGACGGCGCCCCTCCGGCCAGTGACTCTCCTTCCGCACGGTACGGAAAGAGAGGCGCCCCCCCCCCCCCCCCTGCACAATTTCGTCAATATTGGTGGCGCCACTGTCGATCGGGTGGCGCCCCTCAAGGCAATGACCTGGTCCTTTGTGAATTTCTGCGTACGCCACTGCTTAGGGAGCCATACGTCAGTCAACACTCAAGATATTGCTTTGACATTTGGTTTGGGCATCGTCCATACTTGGTTCTCCAATATGTATTTCTGCTTTTGCATATGATTTTATATTTTATATTAATTTATGAAGGAAAAAAGATTGGAGAAAAAAATCCACAAAATCATAATTTCCAAACATATTGAAAAACCGGAATATACATTGGAGAACGAAGTATAGACAATACCCAAACCGAATTTCGAAGCAATATCTTTAGTTTTGGCTGGCTTATGGCTACTTAACCCTATTTGTAACAGGCTCCTGGCTACCCCTATTTGTAACAGGGGGCGGCGGATTCCGCCCCCCCCCCCCCCCCCCGGAGATCTCGAGATCTACCCGTCTGATTTTCAAAAATGAAACGGCGTTCGGTTCTCCTCAACACGATCTACATTTCTAAAAAATACAAATATAAATTTTTGATAGGGGGGCAACAGGGGGCAAAAACTAAAAATGTTAGTGGTATATGTGATCCAACACAGCTGTCATGTTTATCAACCGATTTTAACACAACCAATGGGAATCGATAGAGATTGAATTGTAAATTAATATATGGCGATCACTTTTGATAATTCAAAAATCATAGGCGTGTGCAGGTCACTCAATATGAGGGTGAAGTAAATGCAGAATAAAACTATTTTTATGTTGTTTTTTTATAAATGAAATGGTATGTTATTGTAACATTAGACAAAACAGTGATAAATCATATTTTCCGCCATAGGCGGTACCAGGTTAGTGAAAAAGGGAGGTCAAATAGGAAAAAAATATTAACCGCAGGCATGTTGCTACCCAGCACTATAAATAAGTTACTGATCGTAGATAGTTTCTTCTTGTATATTGTACTTCATCATAGGGGCATCCAGAATCCAAACTGGGGAGGCACAATACCTTTTTATAAGTATATTATCCGCTATTATGATACTAACTAGTCACCAGTAACTATTTCACTTACAACTTCAATTCACATTGCTTACCCCCCTTTTTACCCTACCTGGACTCGCCTATTATCTCATAATCGTTCGTAGAGTATCCTGTGGTGCGTGTTTCATCCGAAAACTGCAGTATGTTATGTCATTGTAGGCCCATGCATCTTAGTTTCCTTGCGATAATATGACCCCCTTTCTTCCATTCCTGAGCGCGCCTCTGAAAAAAAATATTGTATTCCCTCTCCTGGCCTCATATGTGCATATATCAATATAAGTTAACCGTCTATTGCGCCGTAATCGCTAGCATATCGTCATCACCATGCCAGTCACCCCTTTTCATGTTCCTGAACACGCTCCTGCAACTCTATATGTAATAAATTATGCAAATAATGAAAGCAGAAACTATCTTTTACATCTTGATAGCTATAAATGCTCCTTGCATTGCTCTATTGGCTTCCCGCCAAGCATTGGATACTTCCTGGACCCCCCCCCCCCCCCCTCCCCTTTTTTCAAGCCCCTGAAACCGCCTCTGCCATGCAATTTTTATGATATTTCATTAACATCAACTAATTTTCACTTGCTGCAATCACCGAAAACCGATGTAACTCCTTCATACTTGAGGCAGTTAGGAAGAAATCGTGAAGATCGCATTTCCGTAATATCGCCCAATATCGCCGCCGAACCCTCCCAAAACCGTGCCCTGCAACCGCCTCTGTTCAGTTTAAGAACTCAAAATTTTGAATCCAAATGCGGAATTCAATTCTAGGAAAAGCCCCAAAATTGCATGGGTCTGCTCCCAGCCGTTCTGGAGATATCTGCGAAAAACATGAGGGGGAGCGGAATCCACCCCCCCCCCCCCCCCCCCCCCCCTGTTACAAATAGGGTTAAAGGAAATAGTTCACCTTCGGAATTTTTCAGAACACGATTTTATTATATTTTTTAATACAGTTTCTTTTTTTCTTTTCAAAAATGGTCCTACATCGCGCCAATTCAGGACAGAAGGTCGTAAATCATTAATGTTATGGTGTGCGTTATTGGTCTGCGCATGCGCCCTGGTAGTGCTGGCACTCTCAGACGGTACGGTATATCATATATGCGCCGCATTCCTTCGCCAAAAAGTCAGATATCTTCGGCTGGAGAGTCTTTTCAGTCAAGCAAACTTGCAGATAGGGGTTTCCCAACATGGGCTACAAAACAGCTATCTCAGTTTAAAACTAATGTTGAAGGTGAACTATTTCCTTTAAGTATGATGGGTTTGGATTTTGTATTCGACATTTCCAAATATGCACGCGCCACTTTCCCTCCTGCTACCAAAATGCTACAAAATGGAGGAAACACGAACGAGGAAAAAACGATTTTGTTTTCGCAAAAAGTTATTTTTTTCGCAGTCAGTACCCATTTTTCATCGCCAGTTTCAGCGGATTTGGGGGGGCTGATTTCTATTGCCGCCCCCGTCGAGCTTGGGATGGGGGGGGGGGATTTTGCCACTGCCGCCCCCCCCCCCCCCCTTCCTTTGAATCCGCCAGTGCCTGTGGTAGTGTAGCGTTGGGGAATGACAGGGGGTCATAGGGGTAGGGAGAGTGGGAGGGTATGATAGGGGACAAGAAACTGGGCCAGGTTCCGCTCCACTCTTGCGTGTGGGGGGAAGGGTACGTTGTAGAGTGGGATAGCAGTGGAGGGATACATTGTAGGGTGAGGGGAATGGAGAAGAAGGTAGAAGAAGGGATAGGGGTAAAGGAGGGTAGGGTAAAGAAAGAAGAGAGATGGGAGATGAGAATCTCCCCCGGCTATAATGGAGAAATGCTGATCCTGTCTGTTATGCCCACATCTGACGTTCATATCACCCCAAAACAAGCAAGAACAGCACATATTTGTTATCAGAACCCCCCACCCCCCTCCACACACACTTTATATACCCTGAATACGCATATTAATTTGTCATTTTGGAACTTGTCTTTTGATATAATAAAGACCTGTACATTTCAAGCTCAAAAATGTTTGTTCCATAAAAATCGGTCAAACCACATGACCACAATGACCTATAAAAAATACCCCATGCCACCATTTTGAACAAAAGGGAAATTTCGTGTCTAACTATAGATGAGTTATGACAAGTCGAATGGTGTTTGTCCCATCAAAATCGACCGAGCGGTTTTCGAGATCTCTGGGGGGGCAGAATCTGCCCCCCCCCCCCCCCCACACACACACAGGTTAACGTAATTCTGGCCGCCCGCAGGTAATAGAGTTAAGACGCTGACGTCCCACAGTTCTTTGCAGGTGGCGGAGTCTCTGTCGACAACCGTGAGTCAGCCTACATTTGCCACTATAATGCGCTTTTCTAGTCTACCATGTCTGGGGATGATTTTTAAAAATAATAATAATAATAATAATAAACAAAAACACAACAAAAATGTGCGTATCGCTTCTAAATGAGACTTCCTTGCCACGAAATATGTTATCTATATCTACTCATATAATCTGTTCATGAACAGTTCGTGAACGTTTGTGAACAGTTCGTTGTTCGTTTATTTATTTCCAGTTGATGACGTCATTTGTTCATGAACACATCTGTTCACGAACTGTTTGTTTGTGTTTGTTTATTAGGAAAAGAACACCAAACCCTGCTTAAAAACATGCTACTTAAAAGTAGTTGATGAACAAAACAAAAACAGTCTCTGGCATTTTCTGCAGAAATATGTTGCAGGTCGCTGGTAGCCGCGATAAAAAGCTGTTGCCTACCGAATCCACCCTACCACCCGGCACATGAAACAGTCCAGTCCAGTGGTCGCTGCAGTCGCTTTGTTCCGACCGCCGGAACCGCAGCCGACCCCAGCCGTGTGACGTCATACCTTTCGCCCCATCCCCACTTTCCGTTATCGCCCCTGCTGCCGACCACTGCTGACCGCCGAACCGCAGCCAACCGCAGGGTCCATGAACAGCACTGCGGTTTTCACTTCACCATGGGGTGCGCCAGGCGGCGGAGAATGGCGGGCTTCCAGTCCACCTGGTTCGCGCCAGTTCTCGAGTTCAATATGACGTGTGTATTTAGGGCTATTTATTAAATATGACGTGAGTATTAGGTTTCCACAAGTGGCTACTACAGTCCGGGCCACGTTCGATCTGTCGTCAGCACGTTTGTCAGCACCAATCACGGCCCAGTATTCTGCCTACGTCACGTCACGTGACCAAAAAGTCACGTGACTCGTGACTCCGCCCGCTGGTCGTGACGTCATGCGCCGGCTGACGCTGCTGCCAGGATTTTGTTTTGTCAGCCCGTCAGCAGAGCGAGAAAGCGCTAATAAATTACTAAATTGTTTGAATAATTTATGATGAAAATACATAAAGTTTTTGAGTATTTGATTATTAAATGACCTGAAAAGAGAGCCGACTGCACACATCGAACACTCCGTCAGCTGGTGTGACGTCACACATTCCAACTGACAAACGTGCTGACAGGGATGGATCTACGGGGGGAAGGGGCTATGCCCTCCCCAAAGGTCCTGAAACCATGATTTCCCCCCCCCCCCAAAAAAAAAAGTTTTTGTTGGCCGGCATCAATGATTCACTCGCTAGTTCATAGGATTGGTTGCTGATCAGTGATGTCACTGAAAACTGATAACATATCTGTGTCAATGTTCTTCTCCAGTCAACACATGAATCGCAAATATGACTAACTCCAGCATGACATCAACACAAATGGTCCTATTCTTCGACATACTCAGTTAGGAAGTGCTGTAAGAGCTGCGATCGCGAGACAGAGCCGGTTACATGTCATGGCAGTCTGTTCCAGGACACAGCGTCTCTGTACGGGAAGAGCCGGACGCCGGGCGGTCGCCAGTCGAAAACTGGGCAACTCGAGAAACGTGGAAAATGTATTGATGTATGTATGTATGTATTTAGGTGCTTCCACAATGTGGGTTTTCTAGCAACCACGTCGGTGAACATATAATACACAAATGTTTAAATCTAGGCATACGACACGACATACGACACATTTCGACACAAGCTAACATTTACCTACTTGACAGGTGATAGGTCAGGGCAGGTTTAAAGGCACCGCTGCTCTCGGCGGCTGACGCACGCACCTCTGCGGGCAGCCTGTTCCATGCATTGGATGCGCGAAATACAAAAGAACGACGGTCAAACTCGGTTCGGACACGCGGCAGCTGCAGCAGCTCATCAGTAGTTGCCCGAGTGGCACGAGCGGGGACTTCGGAGCGGCGAACTACGCGCTCTCACACAATCTCCGGTGCACGAGTGGCTGTGAGGATGTCTCGTATGAATATGACATCGCGTTCGCATATCAGGTCGTCAATTTTGAGCCATCCCAGCTCACGCAGCACGGGTGTCACTCGGTCACGGCACCCAATATTACTGACGATACGGGCGCCGAAGTTCAAAGCTTTCTGCACGCGGTGTTTCTGTGTCGCGGTGGAGCTTCCCCAGACGGACAGGCAGATAGCTAACGCACATGGGGGAACACAAGTGCTTCGATCAGCAGCCGTTTAGTTTCGGTGGGGAGACGGTATCTCATCCTGGCGGGTCCAACGAGAATACCGAAACAGCCGCGCACGATGGCCGATATCTGCGGCTTCCACGAGAGGCACGAATCGACGGTGACGCTCAATCTTTACGCTTTGTGACGGTTTTATATGACTGTTGCCGAAAGCGACTGAGAAATGCGGGTCGGTGATGAGCCGCCGCGACTTAATGATAACCATTTATTTTTTGATAGTGTTGATTTTGAGACTTTTTTGAGTGAACCAGTTATTTGCTATCGACAGATTTTTCTCTATGCGTATTTTGAGCTCTGAAATGTTCAGGGGCAGGTCAGCGTCAAGAAACTGGGCGTCGTCCGCGTACAAGATCATCTTCCCGTGCGGTATGTGCTGCGTCAGGTCGTTTGTAAAGACCAGGAAGAGGACTGGTCCGAGGATCGAACCCTGGACCACTCCATAAGTCACGATGTAAATGTATTGCGATTGGTAATTTAGCTTGATGCATTTTAAAGATCAGACGCAACTGAAAAATTACGATCATTCTTAAGTCAATTGTTATTTAGCTGCACCAATGTCGTTTTGACTGAAGTGCGATCCGTTGAAAAACTCTGCCACCGGCCAGGCTATAATTCAATGAATCTCGCCGATGCTTTCGATCCATATTTTGTATATTTATCAGATATGCACCTGCAACAATGGAGTACAGCTTTCAGAAATGGCAATATTATTACTCGATACCAATATATACCCTTGAAAATATGTCCTTGACCTCGGCACGCCTACGCCCTGCTTCCGTAATACGCATGTCGGCGATAGTTGATGACAGCAGCTGGCGATACGGGCCCGTTCCCGTGGGTACCTCGCCACGTGCTGCGCGGTCTCTCTGACGGTGACTGCTCCTCCCGCGCGGGCCGAACACTCGTACTTGGCTCATAACACGGCCGCCATGGAGCGCTCTGTGAAGACCCGGGCTGTCGCCGTACTGGTGGCCACCATCGCCACCCTCAGCGCAGGTCAGATTTGTCGCCCCAATTTCGACATGCTAATTCACTTAACTTTCCGTGATATTCATGTTGTGACCTTTGCAACAGTGATTGCTTTATAAGTGTAAACTGGCTGGCAAGATGGCTCACATGCTGTTTTATAGCTCCTTACATGCTATTTAAACCTCTTCTTTTTAACCTTTTTAACCTCCTCTTTTTAACTTGTGCTGCAAGGTTTATATCGTCTCGGCTGCAAGTGGGTCAATACTCACAAGTGAAGTTCTCAGTCTACATCCCGACCTTACCCTGACCTTGACTTGCCTTTACCCTGCCCTGTGTCGAGCTGCAGTGGAGTGCGCTTGTCCCGCGGAGCTGAACCTCGAATGGAGGGAGTTCAACGGCAGCTGCTACTGGTTCTCCACCTTCAAGACGTCCTGGAACGAGGCGAGGAAGGCGTGCCAGACGGAGAATCCCACCGCCGACCTCGCCACCATTCATCACCTGTAAGACGGCATTAATGGAAATTGTTAACCCGAACATTCGGTCTGTAAGGTATAAATCTATATTATATATATATATATATATATATATATATATATATATATATATATATATATATATATATATATATTATATATATATATATATATATATATATATATTAATATATATATATATATATATATATATATTATATATATATATATATATATAATATATATTATATATATATATATAATATATATTTATATTATATAGATATATATATATATATATATATATATATATATATATATATATATATATATATATATTATATATATATATATATATATATAATATATATATATATATATATATATATATATATATATATATATATATATATATATATATATATATATATATATATAATATTATATATATATATATTGTATATATAATTATATATATATATATATATATATATATATATATATTATATATATATAAATATATATATATATATATATATATATATATATATATATATATATATATATATATATATATATATATATATATATATATATATATTAGTTTATATACTATATAAAATATATATATAAAATATATTATATATATATTTTATAGAGACGAGAGAGCTAGTATAGAGATATATTAGATATATTATCTAATAGAGAGCGAGAGAGCGAGAGCGCGAGAGAGCGAGAGAGCGAGAGAGCGACGAGAGCGAGAGAGCGATTGAGAGCGAGAGAGCGAGAGAGCGAGAGAGCGAGAGAGCGAGAGAGCGAGAGAGCGAGAGAGCGAGAGAGCGAGAGAGCGAGAGAGCGATGAGAGCGAGAGAGCGAGAGAGCGAGAGAGCGAGAGAGCGAGAGAGCGAGAGAGCGAGAGAGCGAGAGAGCGAGAGAGGAGAGCGAGAGAGCGAGAGAGCGTAGAGAGCGAGAGAGCGGAGAGAGCGAGAGAGGCGAGAGAGCGGAGAGAGGGCGAATGAGAGAGCGAGAGAGCGAGAGAGCGAGAGATCGAGAGAGCTTGAGAGCGAGAGAGCGAGGAGAGCGAGAAGAGAGCGAGAGAGCGAGAGAGCGAGAGAGCGAGAGAGCGAGAGAGCGAAAGAGAGCGTGAGAGCGAGAGTGCGAGAGTGCGAGAGAGCGAGAGAGCGAGAGAGCGAGAGCGGGATCGATTTAGATTTAAGATTTAGATTTAGATTTGGATTTTAGATTTAGATTTGGATTTGGATTAGATTTAGATTTAGATTTAGATTTAGATTTAGATATAGATATAGAGATAAAGATATAGATATAGATATAGATATAGATACAGATACAGATACAGATACAGATACAGATACAGATACAGATACAGATACAGATACAGATACAGATACAGATACAGATACAGATACAGATACAGATACAGATACAGATACAGATACAGATACAGATACAGATACAGATACAGACACAGATACAGATACAGATACCAGATACAGATACAGATACAGATACAGATACAGATACAGATACAGATACAGATACAGATACAGATACAGATACAGATACAGATACAGATACAGTATAGATATAGATAGTAGATATAGATATAGATATAGATAGAACTATAGATATAGATATATAGATATATAGATATATAGATAATTGATTATATAGATATACAGATATATAGATATATTGATATATAGTATATAGATATATAGATATATAGATATATAGATATATAGATATATAGATATATAGATATATAGATATAGATATAATAAGATATATAGATATATAGATATATAGATATATAGATATATAGATATATAGATATATTAGATATATAGATTATATGTATATGTATATGTATATGTGTATGTATATATGTATATGTATATGTATAAGTGATATGTATATGTATATGTATATGTATATGATATTATATATATATATATATATATATATATATATATATATATATAATATATATATATATATATTATATATTATCAATCTATCTATATTCTATATATATATTATCATATATCTATCTCTTCTCTCTCTATCTTCTCTATCTCTCTATCTCTCACTCTCTATCTCTATCTATCTCTCTCTATCTCCTCTCTATCTCTCTCTATCTCTCTCTATCTTCTCTTCTATCATCTCTCTATCTCTCTCTATCTCTCTATCCTCTACCTCTCTCTATCTCTCTCCTATCTCTCTCTATCTCTCTCTATCTCTCTCTATCTCTCTCTCTATCTCTCTCTCTATCTCTCTCTCTATCTCTCTCTCTATCTCTCTCTCTATCACTCTCTCTACTCTCACTCTCAAATCTCTCTCTTCTATCCTCTCTCAAATCTCCATCATCTCTATCACTCTCTCTCTCTATCTCTCTCTCTCATCTCCTCTCTATCTCTCCACTCTCTATCTCACACTCTACACTCTCCTCTATCAGTAACCTCTATCTCTCTCTCTATCTCTCTCTCTATCTCTCTTCTCTGATCTCTCTCTCTAATCTCTCTCTCTATCTCTCTCTCTATCTCTCTCTATCACTCTCTCTTCTCCTCTATCTCTCTCTCATCTCTCTCTCTCTATCTCTCTCTATCTCTCTCTAGCTCTCTCTATCTCTCTCTATCTCTCTCTATCTCTCATCCTCTATCCTCTATCTCTATCTCTCTCTTCTCTATCTATCACTATCTCTCTTATCTCTCTATCTCTCTCTATCTCTCTCTATCTCTCTCTATCTCTCTCTATCTCTCTCTAACTCTCTCTATCTCTCTCTATCTCTCTCTATCTCTCTCTATCTCTCATCATCTCTCTCTATCTCTCTCTATCTCTCTCTATCTCTCTCTATCTCTCTCTATCTCTCTCTATCTCTCTCTATCTCTCTCTATCTCACTCTATCTCTCTCTAATCTCTCTTCTATTCTACTCTCTATCTCTCTCTACTCTCTCTATCTCTCTCTATCTCTCTCTATCTCTCTCTATCTTCTCTAACTACTCTATCTCTCTTATCTCTCTCTATC
>JAXIVJ010018340.1:0-23510 GCA_036785665.1 Chirona hameri | reverse complement strand
GGGTGGGTTCGGAGGCGACATTGGCGATATACGGAAATGCGATCTTACGGTTTCTTCCTAACTGCATCAAGTATGAAGGAGTTACATCGGCTTACGGTTGATTGCTAAACAAGTGCAAATTAGTTGATGTTAATGAAATATCATAAAAATTGCATGGCAGAGGCGGTTTCAGGGGCTTGAAAAGGGGGGGGGGGGGGTTCCAGGAAGCATTCAATGCTTGACGGGAAGCCAATAGAGCAATGTAAGGGGCATTATAGCTATCAAGATGTAAAAGATAGCTTCCTGCTTCCATTATCTGCATAATTTATTACATTTAGAGTTTCAGGGGCGTTGTTCAGGAACATGAAAAGGGGGTGACTGGCATGGTGATGACGATATGCCAGCGATAACGGCGCAATATATGTTAGCTTATAATAATATATGCACATATGAGACCAGAAAGGGAATAAGTCTTTTTTTTGCAGAGGCGCGCTCAGGAATGGAAGAAAGGGGGTCATATTAATTGCAAGGAAACTAAGAGGCATGGCGTACAATGCCATAACATACTGCAGTTTTCGGATGAAAACACGCACCACAGGCTACTCTACGAACGATTATAAGATAATAGACGAGTCCAGGTAGGGTAAAAAGGGGGGTAAGCAATGTTAATTGAAGTTGTAAGTGAAATAGTCACTGTTGAATAGTTAGTATCATAATAGCGGATAATATACTTATCAAAGGTCTTGCACGCCCCAGTTTGGATCCTGGATACGCCTATGATGAAGTACAACATGCAAAAAGGAACTATCTACGTATCAGTAACATATTTATAGTGCTGGGTAGCATCTTGTCTGCGGTTAATACTTTTTACCATTTTACCCCCTTTTTCACTAACCTGGTACCGCCTATGGCAATAATATGATTTATAACTGTTTTTTCTAATGTCTAAATCACATACCATTTCATTTATAAAAAAACACATCAAAGAATGGTTTTATTACGCATTTACTTCACCCCCATATTGAGTGACCTGCACACGCCTATGATTTTTGAATTTTCAGACGTCACTGTCATATATCAATTTACAATTCAATCTCTATCGATTCCTATTAGTTGTGTTAAAATCGGACGATAGACATGAAGCTATGTTGGATCAAAAATACCACTAAAATTTGTAGTTTTTGCCCCCTGTTGCCCCCCTATCCCAAATTTATATATTTTTATTATTTATAAATGTAGATTGTGTTGAGGGGAACCAAAAACACCGTTTCATTTTTGAAAATCGGACGGGTAGATCTCGAGATCTCTGTGGGGGGGGGGGGGGGGCGGAATCCGCCCCCCCCCCTGTTACAAATAGGGGTAGCCAGGAGCCTGTTACAAATAGGGTAAAAAGAGCAAAACATAAATATAAAGCAAACACTGTTGGCGACCTGTTCAAGAACACGTACAATGTACACACAAACACCAAACCATGGGTATAAGCGTCTCAGGCCAGAGATATCCCTGCATTGCATTGCCCACTACACTCAGTGTTTTGTCACTGCGTGTTTCTGGTTATGCGCTTTGGTTATTTCTTGTAAATGAACTAATATATAGGTACCGTTACGGACCGAGCCGCTCATCTGCCGCTCCCGGGCGGGTGGAAGCGTAAGACCGCAATAGGGAAAACGGGCTAAATTCGTAATATAATCATGTTTACAACGTATTCTTCAGGAAATGTGACAAACGTACCCCCGATAATAATAACGACAATAATAATAAATACAAACGTACCCCCGATAACGATAATACCATTGTTCAGACATCAGCTAACCAATTCCGGTACTTTGTACCTGTTGCGGTTTGTCCGCCTTTTTGTATTATATAAATAATGATTGTTCATATTTAACGTTACAAGTGTCGGGAAACGCCTACTCCCTTGATCATTTTTGGTTATTGAATGAACAACGCACAATTTTTATACAAACGTATCCTCGTTCTATATAGAAAAATGTGCCGGGAATCCAATCCTAACATTCATCTTCCTGTGGCGTTGCATGGTTGTCCGCCAAATTTGCATTGCATTTGTAAATTATTGCTGTCAACGAAAATTAATTGGCAAATGCTTTCCATTTAGAGGTCACACATCAGATCGGGCCAACTTTGTATAGTCTGGTGTGTTATTCTAGCCCTTCTTGATGTCTCAGGCAAATATTTTGTTCAGGGGCCCTTGCATTGTCGGCCCCTGTAGCTCAGTGGGAGAGCGCTGGAGTTCTGACCTATCCCGGTAGTGGCAGCCCGGGTTCGAGTCGCCACGGTGCTCGCTATTTGCTCCTGACTGGGATGGCCTGCGGCCGGTGGCAGCGCGCACTCAAGGTCAGGTGACAGTGAGCGGGGTGGACCGTGTCCAGGTATGTCGGGCACGTAAAACTTTCGTCTCTAAATTCTGCCGGCCAACATGAATTGCGCGATCGGGTGGTGAGGTCAGGACCTGCGCAACAAGCTCTGCTTAGCGCGGGTCTTTACCTCGGAAATCCATCCATACAGACATTCGGGCCTCCCCCAAACAAAAAAAAACACATGAGGTCAACCGAGGTCACCAACATCTTTTTGTCAATAACTCTCGACATAATGAAGATAGAGAAGCCAAACCGGCACCAATGTGTTTGTCCCGTCGAGGCACGTCTCCCAATATGGAACATGACCTACTTGAGTCACCACTTGACCTTGCCATGCCAATTTTTGTTAAGTTGACCTAAACTAATCAACTCGAATATGATTCAAAGAGCCTTGACGAGATAAACACGATGACGTCAAAATTATTGCCTTATCTTTATTAGGTAAAAAGTTATTTGTGAAAAACAGTTTTTTTTTTAACAAAAATAGGCTTTTTGACCTATGATGACCACTGGAGCCTAAATCGTTGACCTGAGCTAAAATGTGTGGGATACTTTAGTGATTCGATTGTTCAAGAGCTGTCCATTGTTTTTTTTTTAGTTTGTTCCTGGATGTCATAGTTCCCGATATATTTGAGAGTTTTCGAAGCGAAGTCCTATAACTGGAAAATCTGACCTTTGATGACCTCTGGTGACCTCAATATTGACCTAAGACAAACATGACTGAAATGGTTTCAAAATACTTTTTTGAAAAAGAAAGAACGAAAATTTCAAAATGATTTTTGACGAGCTTTCGAACGGTGGGTCGAAAGGTTAAGGAATGTAAAGGTAGGTAGGTAATCGAGCCAACAGTTCTGTCAGACGAAAACGTGCACATTTATACAATATTTCACTCATGATCGCCCAGGAATCCAAATTTTTTATTTCTTCATAATTTACTTTTTGCCAGTCCTATCCAACTGTCATAGACAATGAGAGCAAGGTATTGAATGATCAGTATTTTTTCCCATATGACAATTCCTTTTACGTAGACATCCGCTAATAACCCAGAACAACGACTAGTTCATGCATGGGACCTCCAGGACATCGTTCCCTAACGCAAAGAATCGTTAAAGGAAATAGTTCACCTTGGAATTTTTTTACCCAACACGATTTGATGATATTTTTAAATACAATTATTTTTTATATTGTCAAAAAATGGCCTTATATCGCGCCCATTCAGGACAGAAGGCCGTAATTTGTATTGTTTATCAAAACTATATGCATACTCTGAGTCAGAGTCCTGACGTCACGCGAATGTAAAAAATGGTTCAGCCAATCAGATTCGAAAGTAGTCGCGTAAAGATAGACCCGCATTGGAGATGTGCCAACCGGCGGCCGGCGTTCGCTTGCTAGCACCAGCTGCAGGCTGATTGGCTGATGGTATAGCCTCTGCCCGGGCTAGAACCAGTACAACATTCTTTCGCCAGCACCGCATTCCTTCGCCAAAAACTCAAATATATTCGGCTGGAAAGTCTTTTCAGTCAAGCAAACTTGCAGATAGGAGTTTCCCAACACGGGCTACAAAACTGCTATCTCAGTTTATAACTTATGTTGAAGGTGAACTATTTCCTTTAAAGGGATTATACGGGTTTTCGTTCTGAAAGTAAATGCACTCTTTTGCAGTTGTATGAGCTTTAAACACGTTTAAGACACAACAGGGACCTCAATGCTCATTTAGTCCATTATTTCAGAAATTATCAGTGTTAAAACTTGGGCGTTTTTCGAGACTAGGATCAGATAACGAGTATTTGATCGGCACTAATGTCCACCACTTTTATCTTAAGATCAATTTTAGAGTTTTGAATTATCTGCAAGTCCTACACTGGATCACAAAATTATCATGCAATTCAAAACTGACGGGACTTTGTATTACTACACACTGTTCGTTGAGGTTTTGTGTTTTTGTGGTTTTCTTTTCTCTGGCCGTTAGCGTTGATAATTTGGTGGTGGCGTATTAATTTTTTTGGCATGAAAATTCATGAAAAATATATAATTTTATGGGAAAACTAGGTAACTGCTGCTGTCGTTGGAACAAAACAAGTTTATTTTCTTTCAAATATTGCTTATTTTACCGGAAATATGCCATATGTAAGGTGTTTTTATTAGCATAAAAGAGATGACTGGCTCTGCCTCAGCCGGTCCTGCAGAAAATACGCGGTGGCATCACCGCGCACTTTGGAATGTCCTTACGTGCAGAAGAGGTAATTTCCAGAAACATGTGGCTACCGTGGGACTTCTACCACCTTTATAAGTACGTTTTACTATGTAACTCAATTATTCTGGGAAAACCCGTATAATCCCTTTAACTGGTCGTTAGTTGATATTTGTATTGTTTTATTTTACCAAATATTCCTGTTGAAGCCGAGATGAATCTATTAGGTATCTAAAGTCGCTGACATTCGCGTTTTGGAATGCAACAAGAATATACCTTTCTTCTAAGAAGAAACTGAACAATGTGGTACAAACAGTACAAACAGACTGAAAAATTAGTTCCTTTGCCCGAGATCGACGGCATGTAAGAGCGACCCATTGGCTAGTCTCTGTTATTAATGAGTCATATTCACCAATACTAGCGTTTTGTCAAGGTTGTGGTAACTGGTGAAATTTGTGAACGTCATGATCATGTTCAGGTTTGTTTTTCATGTCATCATGATCATGTTTTTAGGAGTGTAAAATATTTGTGTGAAGATTGGTTCGCTGTCCGCAGTCTTGTGATAACTTTACTGCAAATTGTTGGCTGGTTAGATTCCAAGGGTCGTATCCCAGGATATGCTTTTTGAGCTCGCACATATGTCTGCGACAATGTTTACCACGGACCTTTCATGCTCAAGCCCGGCCCTACTGACCCTTTGCCCATACCAGCCCGTTTATTATTTGCCCATACATACCCATTGGATACTCCCAATGACAGGCCCGGACGCCCGGCGCCCGCCCGTTAGTTGATATGGGACAAATAATAAAAGACGAGCCACAATATTACCCCATAATAAACTCCTTGTAACAAGACAACAGTTATGCTTTCATCAAAATATTATTCACTTATAGAATCACGTTGAAAATTAGGCTCCTTTGCGACATGGCAGTGCAAATTTGATGCCCGTACCCGTCCGTAGCCCATTGCAATACGCACATGTATGACCCGACCCAAGCCCGCGAAGGAATTTAATGGGAGCCCATGGCTACACCCGGCCCGTGTCGAGCACTGCTCTGCGATTAAGGCACAACAACCCGGGAGCAAATACCAGCATGTCTTTCAAACACTCGTCCTGAATCCATGTCGCCAACTTGATTTTCCATGCTCACGCTGCATTTCCATCTAACTACTTGCCTGTCACATCGACTCTTTCGCGCTCACTGTCGCGCTATCCATCCGCGGAGCGCAAAAGCTAAGGTTCCTCTTGCTGCCGTCGGATGTCGCTGGCGTCGGCCGTGGCGGCTGCGGTGGGCGGCGAGAGTGGCCGTGACGGCAGGCTGGTCGGGCGGCCGCCGCCGAACCGCAGCGCTGCAGTTGTCCGCGGGTGCCGCGCGGGTCCGATCAGGTGCCGTCCCAGCACGCGACGCCGCCGGTCCAAGGTGACTCCTCGGCCAGTCATAGTTCCTGCCAGAGGCGAGTCAGTCAGTCAACCAAGCACGCACCGACCGACAGGTGAGATTTGCACGAGATCGCGGGGTGCGAGCCTACGTCGAGTGGGGACTGACGTTCACAAGGAAGGAATACCTTGGTGTTCACTGTCTGTAAAATTCTCACTCAAATCGGACATTTTCCTGCAAATTAAGAAAAAACTACCGCTATGCGGATTCAGAGTGCTTCCATAGCTGCGACACCCTTTTTCCACAGCATTATGGTGTCTATGTCTTCGAGCATCGAGACATAGACGATTACGTGCATCGAGCACTGTTAAACTGCAGCCGCTCGGCCGGTCACACACTGGTGCAGGTGTGATACCGACGCGATGGTATCGTCCTGTGGCCTACACCGGACCGTGGCCTGCAGCCTGCACCGCCTGAGAGGCAGTCTGCACGCTATCCGTGCCGCAAGCCGCGCGTGTGTCCGGAAGTGTCCGCTCCGCCCCTCCCTGCTACACCAGCCCCGCCCCCTCCCCGCCCCTCTCCACCCCCGCCCCCCGCCCCCGCCCGCGACATGGGCCCTGCCGCACCGCCAGCAGCGGTGGTGACGCGGTTAAACGCTCCATTGCCTCCATCTGGGCCTGTGGCGGCTCGGTTACCGGCGGGACCGTGTATAGCGTGGTCGTCTTCCGGTCACAGTATTGTTCGAGATGGCGGTTCCCACCTGCTCCGAGGGCGGGCTGCGGCACAGGTGCAGTGGCCGTCTCCCGGTCGGCGCTGGATCTTCTGAGAGCAGAGCTGCGCAGTGCGCAGTCATGCATGAGCAGTGAGCACGGTCATTCTATAGACTGGACATGAACTCTGACTGGCCTGCATTGTGAGCATGACCTTTGTCGAACCTGAGGTGAGCTTGACCTCTATCTGATCGAAGCTAATCATGACTTCTGTCTGCCCTGGGATGGGTATGACCTGTGTCTGACCTGAATTATCAGCATGACGTGGTCATGACTCCTGAATGATCTGAATATCTGTCAAGCCCGAGCATGGCCTCATCTGCCCTGGCATGTCTTATGTTTGGACAAAGTATGAGCCCTGTGTTATTAAAGCACGAAGTAATGTGTTCAGCCCCGAGACCGACCCTTGTCTTTGACCCTTGATCATCTTTCCAACCTTTATTACGACCCAATCATTGATCTGAAAACTTCCAATTGTTGACCGCAAGCATGACCCCTGCCTGGTCCGAACCATAGTCCTCCGCCTCACCGGTCCAAACGACTATCAAACGACCAGCGCTTGACCCAGACACATTTGTCCCACCTCAGGAGCAATGACCCTTGACCGGAACTCTGTGTCCGAGGCTGCCAAAGCCCCTGAGTGCCGCGGCGTGCTACGCTTTGTGCAAACCTGCGTCAAAAGAGAATGTCTCTGTGAACCTGGCCGTCGCGAACGAGGGCCCGCAAAAAGCGGCCAGTGAAATGAGAAATCAGCGCCTCGAGTTTACACAAGCCTCCTTGTTACGACATTATGTTTGGTCTCATTCTCACGAAATTCATGAGTCAGTCCACCTGCTCTTGTCCACGAGCTCTCGGCGCACTCGAAGCCCACCAACAGACAAAGCAGATAGTGTGTGCCCAACACAGGAGAGCACTCTCTCGCCCGCTCCACACGTGCCGCCACTGTTGTCTTGTCTGTTCCGCACCGTTTGGCGGGCGGTATCCCGTGCTCTCGCTTTCGCGAATGACACGGAGGCGGGCAAAAACGGCGTTAGAACGCTGAACACTGGCGCCGACGGTATGCCGGCCGGCCGGACGGCAGCCTGGCCCGTAACGAACACCCCGGTCGACAAAAACTCCGAGCGGCGCGGAGGGCTGGGCGACGGCCGGGCGGCGGCGGCGGGCGCCGCACGCCGCCGCCTCCAAATGGGTTCTCCAACCTTCTGGCGATTACCATATTAACCGGGGCCGCACCATAAACACTGTTCGGACCGCGGCAGCATCGGCTTTGTTTCGGCCGGCCTGCCGCCAGAGCGAGCGGAGAGCTGAGTTCGGTGGACTCGCCGGGCTGGGAGGGCCCCGGGGTGTTAGGTTTGGAGTTGTGTGCTGTCTTGGTTTCTAAATGCATTGTATACGGATTCGGTCCGTTTTCGCTTCGTTATGTCAGAAGCATCAGTTATTTGGTTAGCAAAGCTCTGGTTGTTAGCATATTGGCTAGGATATTAAACTAATGGTTAATTAAGTTTCCACACTCTGTGACGTCTTGTTCCCCTGCTCAGTGATAATTCCTTAGAGAACGCTAGTCGCTACAGAAACTTGCTGGGAAATGCTGATAAAATGCGCCGACGAAATTTGGCCCGTCCGCAAAACAGCAGGGGGCTTATTTGGGTGCATGTTTCAGCGTGTCTGATTTAATGTGAATGTGGGGAGGAATTTGGGCCAGGTTTGAATTTGCATGTTTTCTGTTTTTACACGCGTGTCTCCCAGCATGTCTGAATATACCATGCATTTTTGGTATTCTGTCGACCAGCTGTGACCTCCAGGGAAAGAAGTGGCTTTGGAAAATTAAGTAGCCGCTGTCGCATATTCTGCGCCAAGCCATTTCACTTAATGGCTTACGCTTGACACCTTCCCTTAACATACATCAGCGCCGCTGTATTTCAAAATGATTATCAATGTCCCAAACGGCGCACGCTCGGCGCACCTGTCATCTGTCAATGATCTTATCTGTCAATGATCTTAGCTGTCAATGATCTTATCTGTCAATGATCTTATCTGCCAATGATCTTATCTTTGCTGCTGAAAACGGCAGTCTGTCCTTCGAAAACCGAGTCTATTTTAAGCAGCTTCTCCTTATCCCATTCATGCACTCACTGGATTGTCTGAAGAACGTTTTATTCCAATACTACCCTGCAAAATTGACAGCCCATCCCGTATAACCCAGGAGGTATGCTGGAAGGATTTCGTGGTTCAATGAGCTGCTAAGTGACTGCACGCTGTGAAGCGAGGCAGCTGGCAGAAAAATGCGGTAATCCCCGTGTCACGCCTCCCTTTTGATTCCGATCTGCAGAACAACGGCGAAGCATGACAGACGACAGCGTGACAAGCACGATGACAGACAGCAATGAGGCCGGTTTAATGACAGACGACTGCGTAACAGCTGCTACTGGCGGCAGTGTGCCAGGTTTGACGGCTGCAGCAGTTGACAGACATGCGTGACAGACAGTTCGGTGCAGCTTTCACTCCTGTTAGTTAGTGACACCGATCCGGCACTGTATCACATTCCCGCACTGTACGTAACTCGTAATTTCCTGCAACTCGTCTGCCAGTTTCCGTCTGTGACTCGTCTGGGGAGTAACTCACTGTGACTCGTCTGGGGAGTAACTCACTGTGACTCGTCTGTCCGTCAGTAACTCACTGTGACTCGTCTGCCCGTCAGTAACTCACTGTGACTCGTCTGGGGAGTAACTCACTGTGACTCGTCTGCCCGTCAGTAACTCACTGTGACTCGTCTTCCCGTCAGTAAATTATTGTGACTCGTCTGTGGAGTAACTCACTGTGACTCGTCTGCCAGTCAGTAACTCACTGTGACTCGTCTGCCCGTCAGTAACTCACTGTGACTCGTCCGCCCGTCAGTAACCCACTGTGACTCGTCTGCCTGTCAGTAACTCACTGTGACTCGTCTGGGGAGTAACTCACTGTGACTCGTCTGCCCGTCAGTAACTCACTGTGACTCGTCTGCCCGTCAGTAACTCTTTTACGTGTCTCCCGTCTGCGCCTGCAGGTGTGTGGACGACACGGCAGGGCGGTGAGGCGCGCCGGTGGTCTGGACGGCTGCGAGCGACTGAAGACTTCGGCCGGCCGACAACGGCCGAGCCGTCACAGCCAGCACTGAGCTGCGGAAGCTCCGACACAGCCAAGGCTGAGCTGCGGAAGCTCCGTCACAGCCAAGGCTGAGCTGCGGCAGCTCCGACACAGCCAAGGCTGAGCTGCGGAAGCTCCGACACAGCCAAGGCTGAGCTGCGGCAGCTCCGACACAGCCAAGGCTGAGCTGCGGCAGTTCCGACACAGCCAAGGCTGAGCTGCGGAAGCTCCGACACAGCCAAGGCTGAGCTGCGGAAGCTCTGACACAGCCAAGGCTGAGCTGCGGCAGCTCCGACACAGCCAAGGCTGAGCTGCGGCAGCTCCGACACAGCCAAGGCTGAGCTGCGGAAGCTCCGACACAGCCAAGGCTGAGCTGCGGAAGCTCCGACACAGCCAAGGCTGAGCTGCAGAGCCGCGGCAGCTCCCGGGGAAGCCATGAAGTGCTTCGGAGGAAAGAACAAGACCTACCACTGCAAGATCATCCTACTGGACGAACAGGAGCTCATTCAGGAGATACAGGTGGGTCGATCATTCCTGGCTGTGCGGAATACGAACTTACGTGACCAAAGGAGACGATGAAACTGAAAGGTAAATGACATATAATATACAACCTCAACGCCCTGTTGTACATTTTCCATTTTTTTAAAACTCCATACGCTATGCATTAGACGTGATAATGTGCAAAGCAAACTCATGCTGTCATAATTCCAACGGAAATACGTGAGCCTATTTCGCACTTTAAGTTACATTTATTCACGGCTATCGTTCACAGAGGCGCTGAATTTCCGTCAATCAACTCTTCTGGGTATTATAAGCCTGTTTCGCGTGGCGTGCCTCGCGCTGGACATGCCAAGGCGAGACATAATTAGTCGTTGTCTCAGCTCCACACATTTTTGCGTTTAATGACTGCTAAAAAGGATCATGCAAGGTCCATGGCCGGTGTTTCAGCGAGTCCGCTTCTTTTATTGCCATCCAAATGGAAAACGACCTCGTCCGCTCTTGGTCAATTTCATTTACTGGCGCTCACCATCACGTCATGAGCGCGAGGCTGCGCCTTGCACCGGCCGCTCATGACAAGATACGCATCTGGTGTCACCTCGCAAAGTCGATTCAACAGTCATCACTGGCAGTATCAGGTGCTTAGAGGTGTTTTTACGAATGTCCGTGCTCGTGTGCTGCGACAGGTTTGAGATTTTTGCGCAGTTCAGCCGGCGTCGGCGGTGTAGACTGTGGCGGCGGCGGCGGCGCAGACGTCGGTGGCTGACGGTGGCATACATACCACATCTGACACAGTGTCAGTGCCAGTGGGCTGTAAATTGGTCACAATGACCAGCAGTGACAGCAGAACATTCGCCACCATTCGTACAGAGACCACCGCGTGTGTGAGTAGTGAAGCTGCTACATGACGTACCTTTCGGTGGCTGTTCGTTCAAAAATAGAATTGCAGCGACAGTTCAGTCTCGCGGATTGGCCAGTTCTGTCTACGAGGGGATAAGCTAATGGTTTTCTGTGACTAAGCCGACAATAAGTGATCACAGAGGAAAATGTTAACGTAGGAATGTGGGTACAGCGGCAAGTTTGCGTGTAGGCTGCCAATACCTGTCTGGAAGCTCCGAGCGTCAGATCCATGGAGACTTCAACTCAGACCAGAACAGTAGCTGGAGACTCCAATACCGACTGTAAGACTATCCCGGAACACCAGGTGGGATGGTTCTCTGTGCACATTCCCAACATCTGAGTAATAACTACAAAGAACTGCCTCGTTGGTGCTGAATTATACCAAATAATACGGTAGTCACACTACCTTAGCGTTTCGAGGTACATCCTGGTATAAGCGCCAGCTCTGTATGAGTAGACTGCAGCGGACAGGCGGCAGGCAGCCCATCACCCTCCTCTGCCTCTGCCCTGCGGCCGGCGCGGGGCCGCGTCCGTCGGTCAGTGAGCAGAGGCCATCTCCGCGGTGCGGGGTTCTGCCCGACCTGCCTCGCGGCCATCATCTCAGCGCCGATACCACCGCCGGCGCCGCCTGATCGCTCTATTTTTCCGGGTGTGGCGGCGCGGCGGCGGCTGCGGGCAGCCATTACGTGTCCGGAGCGGCGCGGCGGGTTGGACGGGCGGGCCCGGCGGCCCGAACGCGGCCCGTGCGCCGGACCCGACCGGCCGTTTTATTGGCCTTTGTGTACGGCCGGCGTCACCTGATCCATTGGCAGGTTTACAGCGGCAGAAGGCCGTATATCGCGCGGCCCGCTGAACTGGAATGTGTCAGCGGCGCGGCCGGTCGGGACGGGCAGGTATCGCGCCGCGGTGAGAGGACGGACCCCTGCTGTGGTGGCCGCCCATTTGTAGGGTGATCTGTCGCCGGCCGGCCCGGGCGGGCTCCGATGGGTCCGCTCGTCAGGCCGCAGGACGTGGCATGCCCGGTCCGGACATGTGCGCACATTAGCGCCTCCGACCATGACGGTTCGGCCCGTTTCGGCTGATTTCAGCACGTTTCGGTCCATTTCAAGTTGACAAATTTAGGCTCACCTCGGAAGCTGGATTTATCCCGGCGCTCCCCTCTGCCCGGCTCTGCGAACACTCCTTTGATCGGCCCGGCCGGAGCGGCAATCGGCCCTTCGTGTGCAGCCAGAACGGACTGACGGCTGCAAGAGCATTCTAATCTCGGTTATGGCCGGTCTTGCATGCAGGCGCCGACGCGCGGCCGCGTCTGGCGGCGGTCTGGTGCTGGGAGATGTGTAATTTGTCCGTGGGTACTGGCCGCCGCGGGCCGGGCCGACTGGCGGTCATGGCCGGGACGGAGCCGGCCTCAGCCGAACTGCGCCGAGATGAGGTGAGGAGCTGAGATGAGGTGAGGTGAGATGAGATGAGATGAGATGAGATGAGATGAGATGAGATGAGATGAGATGAGATGAGATGAGATGAGATGAGATGAGATGAGATGAGATGAGATGAGATGAGATAAGATGAGATGAAATGAAATGAAATGAGATGAGATGAGATGAGATGAGATGAGATGAGATGAGATGAGATGAGATGAGATGAGATGAGATGATATGAGATGAGATGAGATGAGCTGAGCTGAGCTGAGCTGAGCTGAGCTGAGCTGAGCTGAGCTAAGCTGAGCAGCGCTGAGGTGAGATGAGCCGAGCTTAGTCGAGTTTGGCTGATCTGAGCTAAACGTAGCTGAACTGAGATAAGATGAGGTGAACTGAGCTGAGTTGGCTGAGTTGGCTGAGCCGAGCTGAGCCGAGCTGAGCCGAGCTGTGCCGAGCTGAGCCGAGTTGTGTCGGACCGGGCTAGGTGACCGATGCTGATCACACTGTAATCAATATCTGCACGATCGGACATCCCCGCTCGTGTACCGGCGGAAACCGATCGACACGCCGGCGACTCTCTGCGGCGCCGAGCCGGCCCCGTGCTGACCCCGAGCCGGACCCTAACCAGCCCCAGCCGACTTCGTGTGGTGCCCCGTCACGGCTGGATACCGCGAAAAGGGAAACACGATCTGCGGCTCGGTCGTGATCGGTCGGGGAGTGGCCTTCCGCCGCACAGGCCGCCTGTTTGACTTCCCGCCTGTTTGTCTGCCTGTCTACCTGCCTGTCTGTCCGTCTACCTCCTGTCTACCTGCCCCCCTCGCGTGGCGTGCCTTCCCAGCCTTCCCACCTAGCCTTCCCACCAGTCTGCCTGCCTACGATCCCGCTCGCCTGCCTGTCTGCCAGCCTGCCTGACGGAATGTCTGCCTAGGCCTAGCTCTCCGGCTGTTGGTCGACTCGCCTCGTCCCTCACGCTCCTGACGTCCCTGACGCCTCGTCCCTGACGTTCCTGACGTCACTGACGCCTCGTCCCTGACGTTCCTGACGTCACTGACGCCTCGTCCCTGACGTTCCTGACGTCCCTGACGCCTCGTCCCTGACGTTCCTGACGTCCCTGACGCCTCGTCTCTGACGTTCCTGACGTCCCTGACGCCTCGTTCCTGACGCTCCTGACGTCCCTGACGCCTCGTCCCTGACGTTCCTGACGTCCCTGACGCCTCGTCCCTGACGTTCCTGACGTCCCTGACGCCTCGTCCCTCACGCTCCTGACGTCCCTGACGCCTCGTCCCTGACGTTCCTGACGTCCCTGACGCCTCGTCTCTGACGTTCCTGACGTCCCTGACGCCTCGTCCCTGACGTTCCTGACGTCCCTGACGCCTCGTCCCTGACGTTCCTGACGTCCCTGACGCCTCGTCCCTGACGTTCCTGACGTCCCTGACGCCTCGTCCCTCACGCTCCTGACGTCCCTGACGCCTCGTCCCTGACGTTCCTGACGTCCCTGACGCCTCGTCCCTGACGTTCCTGACGTCCCTGACGTTCCTGACGTCCCTGACGCCTCGTCCCTCACGCTCCTGACGTCCCTGACGCCTCGTCCCTGACGTTCCTGACGTCCCTGACGCCTCGTCTCTGACGTTCCTGACGTCCCTGACGCCTCGTCCCTGACGTTCCTGACGTCCCTGACGCCTCGTCCCTGACGTTCCTGACGTCACTGACGCCTCGTCCCTGACGTTCCTGACGTCCCTGACGCCTCGTCCCTGACGTTCCTGACGTCACTGACGCCTCGTCCCTGACGTTCCTGACGTCACTGACGCCTCGTCCCTGACGCTCATCCCCTCGCCTCAACTGGCTGACTGCAGAGCCGCCATCCCGGCATTTCGTTAGCGATTCTTCTACGACCGTCTTACATGACACCGTGACGACACGTGCTGATGAACCGCGGACCCATGGCGACACGTGTCAGCATTCTCGTGGGGCCCGTGGCGTATGTTTGCGTCACTCGTCACTGATGGCCACACGGGCAGTATCGAGTCGGCACGCGTGACTGCCCGTCGATCGCCTTCCATCTCCTCTCCGGGCGCGCCCTGCTCCGCCGCCACACGCCACGCACGCGTCCCCGAGCAGGTGTAGAATGCCAGATCGGCGTATTTAATGTGGTGCCGGGCTCGCGCTGAGGGGCTCTGAGGGACGCTGATGGTCGCGGTGCTGTGCGGTGGTACGCAGAGGGGCGCGGCGGTGGCCCATGGCGTCGGCGGCCCCCGGCGATGCCGGCACTCAGCTGCCCTCCGCCTGCCCGCCGCGCCGCCGCGCTGGCCTCCATCTATAAACATGTGAGCCGACTGCCCCTGGCGCGCCGACCCTGTTATTCTCCGCATAATCTGCGGCAATTTATCACGGAGCTGCAGAGAGGATTCCAGGGACGTGTGCGGAGGCTGCGGAGGCCTCGGAGGGACCCTCGGAGGCGGTGGCCGCGGGCGGACCGATGGCGAGGGCGATGGCCAGATGAGATGATGTTGGCAGAGGATTCGTCATAAAGCCTGTCGAAGACGGGAGCGGACGGGAATGTCTCCACCGGAGGCTGTGGGTACTCCGGCGAGCCGTACTTTCTCCGTTCGTCAGAGCCGAGGCGTGGGCAAACGCAAACACTGATCGGACAGGATAGCGGAGTTGGGAAATGACCGGGCGTACCTCCGCACGCAGACCAGACCTCCGCCACCGGCTGTAAAGCTGTCTCAAATCTGAACATTCCATCGGCTCTCTTAGTGGATGCTCCGAGCCTGTCAGCCCTCAGCGAGTTGGGGCGGTCCTTGAGATTCGATTACACCTCCGAGGCGTGAAGCATTAACGTATCTCCGATGTAGATCTCTCTCGCCTCGCTGCCTGCCACGCCCGAATTGCTTGAGTGGCTTATCCACAGTCGTCCATCGTCAGAACCCTTCCCGACGACCTCAGTCGCTCCGGCGAATTCTTCCGCGCCAGCAGACAAACAACTCGGAGCCAAACAAATTAAGCATACGGAGCGGGGCCGAACGGCTGATTTAATTAGCCGGCCTTGTACTCTGATGGCTGACGCCGGCGACCTAGGCAGCTACAGGAGCCGTGCCACCCACTAAAAACAGCCAATAATCACGCGCAGATGAACGTGGCCTCTGACTTCCAGAGACGCCGGTATCATTTTGTCATCAGGCGCGTGAAAAACAGAGCCGCAGCGTCGTCAGGGTGGTATTAGGCGCGTGAGGCCCCAGGCCTGCGCGGACAAAGACCAATTTGGACTCGAAACAGGTGCTTCCCTGACAAGCAATTACGGACGTGAGGATAATTTGGCGGACTTGTCCAGCAGCGGGCACGCGTCTCCAATCGGTCGCCTCCTGCGGCGGCGCACAGCCATAGCACGACCACAGCACGTTTAAGGCACGGCCCCAGCAGGGCCATAGCACGGCCCCACCACAGTCAGAGCACGGTTGTAGCACGGCCGGAGCACGGTCATTTCGCCTTGTTGTACATAGACGTAACGTGAGGTCGGCACGGCGTTCCCTGCCGCCGCCTACGGCAGTCCGTGTCAGCCGCCTCCGCGCGTCAGTCAGCTCCCTCTGCCCGCGTGCAGCACAGCCACCGGTCGTCTCCGCGGGTGTCAATAACCGCAGCAGCCGAGGCGGCGGCCGACCGTCGCTGCGTCTCGCACCGGGGGATGGTTCGGCCGACACCTGCTCTCCGCGGCCCTGGTCGGCTCGGCTCGGCTCGGCTCGGCTCGGCTCGGCTCGGCGGCAGTGGTGCGGCGGCACAGTGGACGGAGCCAGACCTGGCCGGCCGGGCAGAGCAGAGAGAAGCGCTAACGGTGCCACCCCGGGAGGGACGACCTCTGGGTCCGGTCAGCCACCATCGCCTCCGCCTCCGCCTCCGCCTCCGCCTCCGCCTCCGCCTCCGCCGCCAGAGACGACAATGGCCGTCGCCGCCACGTCAGTAGAATTGCCCTGACACGGCGACATACGACCGTCGTTACGCTGTCGTAAAGACCCAGTAAGAACAACGGAGTCGCACCCAAGTAGGATCTCGGTCAGTATAAGATGATCTGCAGAACCCTTCGGTCAGCCGGTGAAAGACTCTGGTTAAGAGTGGGTGTCATGGTGAGGAGGATCAAATCGGTATCATCCAGGTTCTGGCACGGAACGGGTTCGGTTAGCAGCCTGAATGGCTTTACCATCGCTACCGAACGGGCCCTGAAGGCTGAATAACAACGAAATAATTGAATAACTGAATAATGCAGCTGAGAGCAGCGGCATAATTCGATTTAGCTGTAGAGTGCTATGGTTTTAGTGTCAGAGCGCTCCATCTCAAAGCCCTTACAGGACACCCATTTTACCGTGTACACTCGAGTTCACTGACATTGCAAATGCAGCCAGTACTTATCTCTGGGCATTTCCATGGCAGCAGGCAGAGCTGCCGCGTCTAATCGCCAGGCACCACGCCAGTCTCCCGGCACACCACTCCATCTCATCTCCTGCCGCCGTGCAGTGGTGAACTGCCGGCACCTGCGACCTTATCTCGGCGGGTGTGCGATGGTGTCTACACCCTACACCGGCCGGCCCCGTCCCGGTGACCCCATCTCCCGGCCTGACCCCAGCGAGAGAGCGGCTGGCGGTGGTGACCCGGCTGGGAAGAAGCCTCCCGCCGGCACCGTACAGACTCGCTGGTAAGCTCAGGCGCAGCGTCGAGAGGCCGGGCTGAGCTGAGCTGGGCTGAGCTAGAGGGGGGCTGAGCTAGATGAGGGCTGAGCTATAGGAGGGCTGAGCTATAGGAGGGCTGACCTATAGGAGGGCTGAGCTAGAGGAGGGATGAGCTGAGCTGGGCTGAGCTAGAGGAGGGCTGAGCTAGAGGAGGGCTGAGCTATAGGAGGGATGAGCTATAGGAGGGCTGACCTATAGGAGGGCTGAGCTAGAGGAGGGATGAGCTGAGCTGGGCTGAGCTAGAGGAGGGCTGAGCTAGAGTAGGGCTGAGCTAGATGAGGACTGGGCTAGAGGAGAGCTGGGCTAGAGGAGGGCTGAGCTAGATGAGGACTGAGCTAGATGAGGGCTGAGCTAGATGAGGGCTGAGCTAGGGGAGGGCTGAGCTAGGGGAGGGCTGGGCTAGAGGAGGGCTGAGCTAGATGAGGGCTGAGCTATGGGAGGGCTGAGCTAGAGGAGGGATGAGCTGAGCTGGGCTGAGCTAGAGGAGGGCTGAGCTAGAGGCGGGATTGGCTAGATGAGGGATGAGCTAGAGGAGGGCTGAGCTAGAGGAGGGATGAGCTGAGCTGGGCTGAGCTAGAGGAGGGCTGAGCTAGAGGCGGGCTGGGCTAGAGGAGGACTGGGCTAGAGGATGGATGAGCTATAGGAGGGCTGAGCTATGGGAGGGCTGAGCTAGGTGAGGGCTGAGCTAGATAGATGGGCGGATCCCGCTCGTCACCTCCCGGGCCGCCGATGCCACCGCCGCCGCCGCCGCGGGCGTCAGGCGGGCACCTCAGCTGTCAAAATGGCGCTGCTCATGTGCCAGCCTGGAGAAAGAAGGCGCACCCACCTCAAGATCTAGATCTGACTAGCGGGCCGAAAAAGTGCTGCCTGGAGAGTGTATACGCCAGCCTGGTCGTTATTGGTGCAGGTTCAAATTGAGGACCTGAAAACCGGCTCAGCATGTTGGGGTACCCGCCGATGGTGCATACATTGCTGCTTAACGCTACCAAGAACTGCTCATTTGACAGTCAATAGAGCGGAGACAGCTAATCAGATTGCCAATGCAAACCAGGTGCCGATAGATGGCTATTGAGAACTAGACTTGCTACTGTCGGAGCGTTGGTAAACGATGTGCTTAGAGCGGGATCGTGGTGGGAATGGGGGTCGGTGCAGGTGCCACTGTGGGAATTGGGGTGGGTGCAGGTGCACGTGACGTTAGTGTATCGGCCTCCCGTTTGTGACGTCATACGGTGTGCTCAAAATACCACCACTCGGCCGATATTGATGAGATTTCTGAGTATCTCAGCGGGACGCTGACAGAGTAATCCAATCCTGGCCTAAACGTCTTGATTATTTCCCCGATTCGTCTTGTGGAAAGACGGGCTGTAAAAGATCGGTGAAAGCTACCGCGACCACATGGTAAACAGATTTATCTATTTACGGTGTTTGCTGTATCACTATCTGAGGCGTGCCCCTGCAAATGACTGACGAGGTCAGATGTGAAGGCCGCCCCGAATTGTCCCGTAACAAAGCTGATCCGAAAATAATCGCCGTCATCGTCTCTTTAAGCGGAGCTGAAATGGTGGCCCGCCTTTGTCGTCCGCTCGGCAGCTATTTAATCTGCGTCTCTCTGGCCGTTTCACCGGACGTCGGTGGGTGTTATTTGTCCGACTGTCGGGCCGCCGCGACCCTGAATTCCTGCCAGGTAGATGCTAATCTCCAGCCGCGGCCCGGCCATTCGACATGGAGCTCTCCCGGCCGCCGCCCCCTCGCCGGCCGGAGACAGCGGCACGCGGCCCCCGGCAGGCCGCTGATATATGTCTGGCCGCTCTGCTCACCGTCCGCCCTGCCGCCGCCCTCCACCCCTGCCGCCGCCCCCCACCCCTGTCGCCGCTCCCCCCCCCCCCGCCGTCGCCCCCCACCCCTCGCGCTTCCCCTCCACTATACCACCAGTGGCGATGCTAAGAGATGAGCAGAGTTTCTCCTGCTGCTGTTTAGCCTGGGATAGATGGAAAGATACAAAAACATGTTCGGCCTTGACATGGGACGATTTTCTATTGATCGTCTTCCGGCCACACTCTGCTTCACATCGTTTTGCTCATACTTTTCCAAAAAGACTTTCCAGCACGCTGTATTTCGGACATGACGGAGCAGAGACTCACAACGCTCGGACTCAAAGTCAGTGACACCGCAGCCCAGCACATCTGAGCCGGGAGATGACACAGTCAGACAGGCGGACGGTTTGACCGTGTGACAGCTGGTAATGGTTCTCAGACCGAACAGAGATCCGATCATCACGCTTCTCTGCCAGCTGCCGCCCCGCTCTGCACGGGACGGGATCGTGACGGGACCGTGACGGGACCGCACCACGAGACCGGGACAGGACCGGGACGGGACCGCGGACGGGACCGGGACGGGACCGGGACGGGACCGTGACGGGACCGTGACGGGACCAGCGACGGGACCGGGACGGGACTGGGACGGGACCGGGACGGGACCGGGACGGGACCGGGACGGGACCGGGACGGGACCGGGACGGGACCGGGTCGGGACCGCAACACGGGACAGTGGGACACGGGACACGGGACACGGGACACGGGACACGGGACACGGGACACGGGACACGGGACACGGGGCTGGGGACACGGGACTGGGGACACGGGACCGGGACACGTGATATGGGACCGAGACACGAGTCCGAGACACGGGGACTTGGGGCACGGGACTGAGCATTATAACTCATCTTGTGCCGGTGCGGGCCGCTTCAGAGTGGTCGTGACCTCCCATTATCAAAACCGGTCGGAAGACTGCAGGCTGGGCCACCCGCGGAGCCGAGCGATGGAGCCATTATACGGTTCGACGCAGGTGATCGCGCATTGAAAGCGACCGTCTGCTGCCTGCTGAGTGACACCGACCCTATCCTGCAACACTCTAAGGCTCAGTCCCTCGTATTTACCACCTAGCCAGCCACCGGCACTACGGGAGAGATCAACGGTCTGAGCCGCTGGGTTGGCGGTGACGGGTGTTGACGGGCTGTCACTGAGTCCGTCTGAGCCGTTGGGTTGGCGGTGACAGGTGTTGACGGGCTGTCACTGAGTCCGTCTGAGCCGTTGGGTTGGCGGTGACGGGTGTTGACGGGCTGTCACTGGGTCCGTCTGAGCCGCTGGGTTGGGCGGTGACAGGTGTTGACGGGCTGTCACTGAGTCCGTCTGAGCCGCTGGGTTGGCGGTGACAGGTGTTGACGGGCTGTCACTGAGTCCGTCTGAGCCGTTGGGTTGGCGGTGACGGGTGTTGACGGGCTGTCACTGGGTCCGTCTGAGCCGCTGGGTTGGGGGTGACGGGTGTTGACAGGCCGTCACTGACAGTTGGTGAGCGGTGCCGTGACCAGCCGTCCGGACCGGTACTATACCACAGGAGACCGCCCCGGGGCCGGTGTCTCGTGGCGGACTGACCGGTCGGACGGTCCGATCCGGTCATCATCATACGAAGCATCACACGCAGCTGGTATCGGGGACTCTCCCTGACGACATTCACTGACAGACAAAACTCTCACTCACCGACGGAACTCTCACTGACCGATGTTCATCCACTCTCACATTGACGCTCATACACTTTCTTCATACCTCTCCACTTATCCGGAAAGGATGACTTGAGCCACACGATCGTTCTTGACATAATTATGCAACACACTGTCAATCATGATCTATCATCATTGTCTATCATGTCGTCATTCGTCCCATCTGAGCGGAGAATACTGCTCCCCGGAGGGCATATCAGCTATTGAACTTCAATTGAAGTCAGTTGTTACGTTTCAGGACACGACGCTGGGGCAGGAGCTGCTGGACAATGTGTTTCGCCACCTAAACCTGCTGGAGACGGCCTACTTCGGCCTGAGGTTCCTGCACTCTTCCAGTCAGCCGGTGAGTTGGTACAGGATCCGCGCAGTAGGTTCTCACACTGGCGGAGAGGGTCCTTGACAATGCAAAATATTAACTTTACCTACACATTCACAAAGTGTTAATTTTATTTGGCTACATGTTTACAGGGAAAAGGAAAACAACGATACCCAAGTCCCAGTCACAATTCCTCAAACACTGTCGAAATGCGTTCCACGCACGCTATTCAGCGCCATAAACTTTGACGCCAAAACGCGACGTTTTTGAACTTACGTTGGTTGTAGGAATCGCTCCAGATCGAAAATAGCGCCAGACGCGCCACGCATACTTGGAAATGTCGAATACAACGTCAAGGCCCATCATACTTAGGGACAGTGGCGTACCGAGTATCAACTATAAGGTCATGCAGGTCATGACCTGGTCCTTTGGACCCTAGGCGCCCATGCAAAGCTGGCGCTCCTCCGATCAGTCACGACGCCCCTCCGGCCAGTGACGACGCCTCTCCGACCCGTGACAGCGCCCCTTCGGCCAGTGACGGCACTCTTGCGGCCAGTGACGGCGCCCCCGGCCAGTGAGGGCGTCCCCTGCCATAGTCGGCGCCTCTCCGACCCGTGACAGCGCCCCTGCGGCCAGTGACCACGCCCCTCCGGCGAGTGACGGCGCCCCTCCGACTAGTGACTGCCCCTTTTTGGCAAGTGACGGCGCCCCTCGGCCCAGTGAAGGCGCCCCTCCGACCAGTGACGGCGCCCCTCCAACCAGTGACCACGCCCCTCCGGCGAGTGACGGCGCCTCTCCGGCTAGTGACGGCGCCTCTCCGGCTAGTGACGGCGCCTCTCCGGCTAGTGACGGCGCCCCCTCCGGCCAGTGACTCACCTTCCGCACGGTACGGAAGGAGAGGCGCCGCCCGGCCCCTGCAAAATTTCTCCAATATTGGTGGCGCCCCTGTGGATCGGGTGGCGCCCCTCAAAGCAATGACCTGGTCCTTTGTTAATTTCTACGTACGCCAATGCTTAGGGAGCCATAAGTCAGTCAACGCTCATATATTGCTTTGACATTTGGTTTAGGCATCGTCCATACTTGGCTCTCCAATATATATTCTGGTCTTTTCATGTGATTTGCTATTTTATATGATTGTATGAAGAAAAAGGTTTGGAGAGAAACCACAAATCAAGAATCCATAAAATCAAAATTTCCAAGCATGTTCAAAAACCGGAATATATATTGGAGAACGAAGTATAGACAATCCCCAAACCGAATTTCAAAGCAATATCTTTATTTTTTTGCTGACTTATGGCTACTTAAGTATGATGGGTCTGGATTTTGTATTCGACATTTCCAAATATGCGCGCGCCACTTTCTCTCCTGCTACAAAATGATAAACATAGAGGAAACACGAACGAGCAAAAACAAATAACGATTTTGTTTTTGGGCGCCAAAAGGTTATTTTTCGCAGTCAGTACCCATTTTTCATCGCCAGTTTCAGCGGATTTTTTTTTGTTGTTGTGGGGGGGGGGGGGGGGGGGAATGGGGGGTGGGGGTAATTTCTATTGCCGCGTGGGGGGGGGGGGGGGGGGGTTCGAGCGTTGTGGGGGTGGGGGGTGGGGGGGGGGGGGGGGGGGGGGGTTGCCCCTGCCGGGGCTGCAGGGGCAACCCCCCTCTGGATCCGCCAGTTGGCTCTCATCCTCATATGTTTGTGATCTATAAATATTCGCTACCTTCGTCATATGCCCTGTGATCTATAAATAATGTGGTTGGATAAAAGACGTTGTGTCAAATTTGGTAGCTAGATATAGGGCAGTCTTGGCAGTAAATAATTTTAAAAAAGATGTGCCATATTGAGGATGGTTATCGAAGGAGTTTAAACGGCATCACGCAAAAGTGTAGACGAAATACAAGGCCACGAACTGAAACGGCATATATTTGTACGCTGTCGCTACCTAAAGCAAACTCATCACGCTATCTCAGTGGTGGATTTCCCTTCATGCACCAACAAACATTGCCTTAAATGATAGAATGAAGGAGAAATAAATAAACTCACAAGAAGACGATACGTATTTTTATTATATTCACAAATTACACGAATTTGGTCAGTGCTGCCTACGTAGTGAACAGACTGATGAACCGTTCTGAGCCGCTTCCCTAACCAGTTGTCCTTCCGTCCAGCGATCAACACCACCGAATGGACCACACGTCGACAGGCGACGGCCCAGTGTTGCCAAGTCGAGCGCGATAAAGGCTGCACGGTGGGTCGCGGGGCCCACCCGCAGACTTTTATACCGGT
>JAXIVJ010018339.1:0-17500 GCA_036785665.1 Chirona hameri | reverse complement strand
CCACCGTCCCTGCCGTGCGATCTGACACGTCTGACACTGTCCACCGTCCCTGCCGTGCGATCTGACACGTCTGACACTGTCCACCGTCCCTGCCGTGCGATCTGACACGTCTGACACTGTCCACCGTCCCTGCCGTGCGATCTGACACGTCTGACACTGTCCACCGTCCCTGCCGTGCGATCTGACACGTCTGACACTGTCCACCGTCCCTGCCGTGCGATCTGACACGTCTGACACTGTCCACCGTCCCTGCCGTGCGATCTGACACGTCTGACACTGTCCACCGTCCCTGCCGTGCGATCTGACACGTCTGACACTGTCCACCGTCCCTGCCGTCTGATCTGACACGTCTGACACTGTCCACCGTCCCTGCCGTCTGATCTGACATGTCTGACACTGTCCACCGTCCCTGCTGTGCGATCTGACACGTCTGACACTGTCCACCGTCCCTGCCGTGCGATCTGACACGTCTGACACTGTCCACCGTCCCTGCCGTGCGATCTGACACGTCTGACACTGTCCACCGTCCCTGCCGTCTGATCTGACACGTCTGACACTGTCCACCGTCCCTGCCGTGCGATCTGACACGTCTGACACTGTCCACCGTCCCTGTCGTGCGATCTGAGACACGTCTGACACTATCCACCGTCCCTGCCGTGCGATCTGACACGTCTGACACGGCTTCAGTCGGAACTAGCGACCCCTGTTTCCCTGCAGAACTCTCGTTAGCTCCGTCGCCCGGGACCCGCTCTCTGCCCCTGGTATTTCCAACATGGCGGTCACGGCTTCAGCCGGAACTAGCGACCCCTGTTTCCCTGCAGAACCCTCGTTAGCTCCGGCGCCCGGGACCCGCTCTCTGCCCCTGGTATTTCCAACATGGCGGTCGAGTCAGTGTGATGAGTAGAAGTACAGCGAGAAGCATGCACATTGCACAACAGTGGGTTTACGATGTTCTGACGAGCAATTATTCCGTGTTTTCGCTAATGATATCGCTCCATATAGAGAAATATCCGCATTGTTGAGCATCTTACGTTGGAATTATTGTTATTTCCGCAATCCCTGTGGCTGATATGGGTATGGCAAGATCGATGTAAGACGTTTGTAAAGTAACTGGGCGTGCAGAATATCAGGTTGTTGGTTAAGAAACGTGCAATGGTAGATTTGTTCAACAAGAGAACAAAATAGCTTTCTTCTAAACAGAGGTATTTCCCTACAGCCAATCATGGACAATATATCGGAGATCGACGCTAGACTGATCGCACGTTGATATTGACCTATGATGTTGACAATGTAAGTTGACCTATTGCACGTTGATCTACAGGGTCAGCCGAGGTCATCCGAGGTCACCGACAGTTGTATGTCAATAGCTCTCGACATAATAACGATAGAGAAGTTAAACTGACACCAATGTGTTTGTCTCGTCGAGGCACGTCTTCCCATGTGCAACATGACCTACTTGGGTCACCACTTGACCTTGACCTGAGTTCAAATTTTAAAGTTGACCTAACCCGGTTAACACTAATATAAGTCGAAGCGCCTTGACGAGGTAAACACGATGGCGTCAAAATTATTGCCTTGTCGTTATTAGGTAAAAGGCTATTCGTGATAAACCGTTTTGTAAAAAAAAAATGATGAGCTTTGGAGACTATTGACCTGTGCTAAAATCTGAGGACACCTTGGCGATTTAATTTTTCAAGCTCTTTCCATTGTTTGTTCCGTTTGTTTCTAGCTAGCATAGTTCCTGTGTTATCTGGGGGTATCTGGATCAGAGTCCTAAAACTGAAAAATCTGACCTTTGATGACCTCTGGTGACCTCAATATTGACTTGAGGAAAAACATATTCTGAGTACTTTCGAATGTGCTTGTTGAGAGATTTCGAACGCCCCTTTCCGCGTCTTTCTAGCCCTTTTAGTTTTCGAGTTAGAGGGGGTCTAAACACCCCCCCCCCCCCCCCCCTCCCCCGGCACGGCGAAGGTGGCGCCGGACAAGGACGCCGCCACCTTCCGAAAGTTGGGGGGACGGAGGCATTCTGAAGTCGATTCCTTCCTTGCAACGCCCATAGGCGTAATGTTAAAATCTGAAAATGTTGGGGGGACACGTCACCCCCGTCCCTCCTGTGGCGAAGCCCCTGTGCCGCCGGGCACCGGCACGGCGCGGGTTAAAGGGATATTGCCACCTCCGGAGGATTTCTAAAAGCAGCTTAAATGAATGGTGAGGATCAACAATCGTGTATGCTCAAGCTCAAACTTGCTCCTGCAGCACCTAAAGCGGTATCGGCAATTTATTTGTATTTATTTTTGACTCAAAAACGTTGGTCCCAGCTGTGCTCAGTACTAGATTAATGATGGCCGCTCTCATCCAGTTTGGCTGTGAAATTGGCGCCCGCCCAAAGCCGAAACGTCCGAATTCGCCGAGACTTGACCTGGGAAAGTATATCTGTGTCATAAGGTATTGGTCACAAATCTCCACGGCCCCCAAAGTCGAGCCATAGCCATTCCTGCTGTTTTATTCATGTTTTATTATGAAAGAGGCTATGGTTGTTGAAAATATAACTAACTGTATACGCATTTTAATTTTAAAGTGCACTGACGGAATGGTGATGTTGAGTTTGCAATATTCAAAAGCCAATCATAGTCCGCAAATAATTTATTATAAATAGTGATGAGGCGACTCCAATTTTACGAATGTGTGCCGATCATGAGTGGTGCAAATGTATTTTTTCATCTAATGGGGGGGGGAGTTTCGGGAACCAAATATTGCAGGCGAAATCGGACATGCCTAATCTACCGATACACACCAAAAACTCCATATTGACCTGCGAGGTAGCAATATCCCTTTAAGCTGAATCGAATTCATGTCACATGCAGTACAAATTTTATCTCCTTAATTCCACGGAAAATATGATAATATCGTTTTTCACGAGAAAAAAAAAACGTTGGTTGCGACAACTTTACATTTTGTCGTACCCGAATGGAATTCCATCTTCTTCTGCCTACAAAATAATAGGATTATTTTAGTCCTAACGAATGTAATAATAAATATGGGAATAAAAGGAAGACACTTAATCCAATTTAATCCCTGCAATTCACTCCGAAGCCCCCATAGTGGTAATTGATCAATCATAGAACATGTCAGCGATAACTAGATGTATGTTTAATAACAGCGATAACTAGATGTATGTTTAATAACAGCGATAACTAGATGTATGTTTAAGAACAGCTATAACTAGATGTATGTTTAATAACAGCGATACCTAGATGTATGTTTAATAACAGCGATAACTAGATGTATGTTTAATAACAGCTATATGTCGACCCGCAGACACATCTCACACGGTCTCTTTTTTACACCAAATCCAAATGGAATGGCACAGACATAGTGTAGAGCGCTACAGTAGATACCAGTACAACGCCTTTTTGGGCGATGACCGAGCGGGCGCGCACTGGTAAAGCTAAAACAGGTTTGAAATATGAAACGGTACGGGAGCACACGTGGTAGTAACACATAGTCTTTTTAGTCCTTTTAGTCCTCCATAAAAATTGCCAGGCCTCCATGCATGCCAGCGTAAAAAATAAGTTTTATTAAATTGTACATGATCTCCTTTCTCGAATCCGCCAAAAGGGAGTACGTCCTGAGCGCGGCATGCTTCAGCGTATAAAAAAAAACGAATGTTTAGATAAATCAAGCCATTTGTTATCAATAATAATTTTGGTTCATTTCGACGTCTGCGGGTTCCACGCGCTGTAGTACCACCCCTATCAGAACGCACCATAACAAAATCAAAATTGATTTGATGGTCCTATCCAATGGTGAAAACCCGATCTCAATCGGAGCAGTGGTTTCAAGGTTATTAGCTTCCGAAAAGCGTCTGTATGGCCGGTTCGGGCCGGTTCGGGCCGGTTCGGGCCGGTTCGGGCCGGGTCAAATGTAAATTTGTCTAGTAAGTTGAACAGAAACCTCACGGGAGCTTCGCGCCCGCTCGGTAATTATAAAACCAGAAGCAAATTGCCTCGGATTAAACGAAAACATGGCTAATGGCTATTACACTGATGAAGCAGCGCAAACGATATAAAGAAACAAACGATCCAGCGTATCAGGAAATCAACACATTAACTAAACGGGCGATTCGCAAAGACTGTCGGGCAGATATAGCAAACCGCGTCCGCAACTCAACATCCTCGTCATTGTTTCAGAAATTAAAATATGTAATTGCACTTAAACGTGGATACACAAAGCAACCGCAAAATTTAACACCAGATGACCTGAACGATTACTTTACAGCAGTAGGTACACACACTAGAGACGAGGTGGTTGCCGACTTCGACCGTTCGGGCCGAGAGAAGCTTTTTACTCGACTACCTAGGGTCAACGCTGGGTCAATGAGGCTCACACCAGTCACGTTGACTGAACTAAGGTGTGCTTTATTTTCACTACCCAACAAAGACTCTTCAATAGAAGGCGACGTCCCAATCCAAATTTTAAAACTGACATTTGATGCAATTGGACGCTACCTTTTACGTATCATTAACACTAGCTTTGTCTCTGAAACCGTGCCCTCTGCCTGGAAAAGGGCGACCGTCATTCCTCTATTTAAAAGAGACGATCCATCTAAAGCATCAAATTTTAGACCTATCACGAAAGTTCCTGGTATATGCAAAGTAGTAGAAAAGTTAGTACAAAAACAGTTGACAAGCTACCTCCAGAGCCAAAATCTATTGAGCGAAGATCAACATGGTTTCTTGCCGCAACATTCGACATGTACCGCCCTATTGACAATGACTGACGAAATTCTCAGGGGCATGGATCGATCCCAAATTTCCATATTGGTTCTCATTGATTTGAGTCGCTGCTTCGATGTTATTGATCACAAAACGCTCATTAATCAATTAGAATTGTTGCAAATTTCATCAGGCTGGTTTAAAAGCTACCTACACGGACACGTACAACGGGTTAAAGTAGGGGAAAGTTTTTCAAAGCCACTTCCTATCACAATTGGGACTTTCCAGGGTACTTGTCTCGGCCCATTACTGTACATCATCGCTAGCAACGATCTCGCATGCCACATTCCAGCTAAAATCAATGGCTTCAAGGTCACATCGGTGCGTTATGCCGATGACACACAGCTCGCTGTCACAGGCCCTCGAGATCAAATTGGGGAACTACAAAGGAGCATGGAAGAGTTGCTAGTAACGATGTCAACGTGGTTCCAACAACATGGCATGAAGGTTAATGCGGCAAAAACTGAATTTATTTTGTGTGGAGACAGGAGGCAGTTAAAGCGTATTGCGCAGCCCCCATTATTTTATTTTATGGGAGAGCAAATTCAATGTTCCAACAAAGTCAAAAATTTAGGAGTGGTGATGGATGAAACATTGTCATGGGAATATCATATAAAAAAACATCACTGATCGCTGCTTTGGAATTTTGATCGGATTAAGGCCATGTAAAGCATGCCTTGCCCGCTGAAGTGTTGCCGCGCATTGTCGATTGTCTGGTGCTATCACATGTGAGATACTGTGTACAAGTGTATGGCAGTGCCAGTGTGACGTCTCTTAAGAACATCCAAAAAATCTTACATTTTGCCGCACGAGTCATATCAGGACGCAGGAAATACGACCACATCTCTGATGTATTGCGTGAATTAGGTTGGCTAAATGCGTTAGATTTAGTAAAATACTCTGACTTGTGCATGTTGCATAAGGTTATAACTAGAGCGAAACCTTCGTCGTTGGCGTCGCGCATCCAGTTCAACTACGAAATACTGGAGCGTGATACCCGACAATCGAAACATCTAGCCTTGCCTCGACCTAGAAACAATCACGGAAAGCGCACATTCTTGTATAGGGCTAGCCATTCATACAATGCGCATATTTAATCTCAGTGTGTTCTGAATGCAGTGTCGCCCATTAGATTTTACACTTGCTCAATAATTGTACGATGTCGGCAAAACAGGGCAAACTGTTCTAGCTCACTTTTTACTGTTTTAGCTCACTCATTTTTATGTTCATGTATGGAAGACCGAAGAATAACCCTGTCGTGTGGAACGGTCTGTTTACGTTAATACATGCATACATACATACACAATATGTTTGACGAAAACATGTCATAGCCATTTTACAGTTGATATGTGTATGTGTGCAATACATTTAAAAAATGCATCAATAAATAAATAAATAAACAATCTTCAGTGGTCCGTAAAATTTAACAAAATCTCATAATCCCAGCCATCCACACAATGCATTCCGGAAACGATCCACGGTGAAGCATTCACACGCCCAATGCACCCAAACCCGAATCCCTAATCCCCTATCCCAATCCCTCCTGAACGCCGACCAACACCTAGCCAACACCCCCTCCCCGGCCGATCCGTTGCGGCGGCGGCGGTATTTAAACTGTCTCTGTCCAGTGTCCACTGACCAGCTCAGCGCAGCGACGGCGGCGGCGGCGGCGGGCGCCCCGGCGCGGGAGGTCTGGGCGTCAGCTGACTGGCAGGATTGACTGCGGCTGGCTGGGGGGGGGGGGGGGGGGGCTATCAGCGGCCGGCATCGCCTCGCTCTGGGTCCGGTCTGCCCGGGCGGCGGCGGCGGTGGCTGGCCGCCGACTGGCGCCAGCCGTCTGGCAGCCGCGACACCTGGCCGGCGTCCCGCCACCGCGAATCTCACTCCGCCGTCCCGGCGCCGGCCGGCCGGCCGGGCGAGCGAGCGACCGAGCCAACGAAGCAATGCGGTGAGGTGCTGGGAGTTTGGGGACTGATCTAGAGCTGTGGAACTGTGGAACTGTGGAACTGTGGAACTGTGGAACTGTGGGGCGGTGAACCTGTGGAACTGTGGAACTGTGGAACTGTGGAACTGAACTGTGGAACTGCGGAACTGTGGCATTATGGCATTATCGTACTGACAACCGTAAGCACGATAATGTCAGTAAATTATGGACCGTTTAGACAGAATTGTAGGCAACCTTTCAGATGCTGTGGGCTGTGGCCTGTGACCCTTTGCCATACTAGGAAGTGCGAGCCAGCGCCAAACTGTCTATCTAAGATCCGCTTCCAATTCCAGTACTACTGGCAACGCTGACGCCACGACACGAACCTCAGCAAAGGAAAAGAAAGGTGCCTCGAAAGTAACCTATCTCTCGTCTGCGCCATTGTTCGATCTAAGAACACTAGTTGATCCAGGGGGGACAAAACGGTCATGCCCCTCCCCCCCCCCCCCCCCCCCCAAAAAAAAAACGTCTGAAATCGGCGCAAAGTTGACACATTTCCTGATATAGGAGAAAATCTAAGCAACCTTTACTAAGGAAAGTGTGTTTTAAATCAACTATCAATGCATAAGCAAGCGAAATCCAATGAGTTTTCATAATTGTGCGAGACTTTTCGGAATTCCCCCCCCCCCCCCACCACCGTTCTGGATCTGGCAATGTCTAAGAACAGACATGCCTGATGCTGCTCTGATGATTCTGTCTGACATGAGACATCTGACATGAGACATCTGACATCGAGACATCTGACATCGAGACATCTGACATGAGACATCTGACATGAGACATCTGACATGAGACATCTGACATGAGACATCTGACATGAGACATCTGACATGAGACATCTGACATGAGACATCTGACATGAGACATCTGACATGAGACATCTGACATGAGACATCTGACATGAGACATCTTACATCAAGCATGGCTGATGTCCAGCTCAGCTGTTCCATTATGTTCCATTCATGCTGAACATATCCGAGTTGAACTGTCTGAGCAGTGAACAGTGAACAGTGAACAGTGAACATGAACATGAACATGAGCTGATGGCAGTTTAACAGCACGGGGCCAGCTTATCTGCAGTAAATGGCTGGCAGAGGCCGCCACCGCTGCAGGTTTGATAAACGAGTCGGACGCTCGTGCTCCGAGTGCTCTGAGTGACCACTGAGTGATCCGAGTGACCACTGAGTGCTCCGAGTGACCACTGAGTGACTCCGAGTGACTCCGAGTGACCACTGAGTGACTCAGAGTGACTCCGAGTGACCACTGAGTGACTCCGAGTGACTCCGAGTGACCACTGAGTGACTCCGAGTGACTCCGAGTGATCACTGAGTGACTCCGAGTGACTCCGAGTGACCACTGAGTGACTCCGAGTGACTCCGAGTGACTTCGAGTGACTCCGAGTGACCACTGAGTGACTCCGAGTGACTCCGAGTGACCACTGAGTGACTCCGAGTGACTACGAGTGACCACTGAGTGTTCTGAGTGACTCCGAGTGACCACTGAGTGACTCCGAGTGACTCCGAGTGACCACTGAGTGACTCAGAGTGACTCCGAGTGACCACTGAGTGACTCCGAGTGACCACTGAGTGACTCCGAGTGACCACTGAGTGCTCCGAGGGACCACTGAGTGCTCCGAGTGACTCCGAGTGACTCCGAGTGACTCCGAGTGACCACTGAGTGCTCCGAGTGACTCTGAGTGACTTCGAGTGACTCCGAGTGACCACTGAGTACTCCGAGTGACTCCGAGTGACTCCGAGTGACTCAGAGTGACTCCGAGTGACTCTGAGTGACTCCGAGTGACCACTGAGTGCTCCGAGTGACTCTGAGTGACTTCGAGTGACTCCGAGTGACCACTGAGTGCTCCGAGTGACCACTGAGTGCTCCGAGTGACTCCGAGTGACCACTGAGTGACCACTGAGTGACTCCGAGTGACCACTGAGTGCTCCGAGTGACCACTGAGTGCTCCGAGTGACTCCGAGTGACCACTGAGTGCTCCGAGTGACCACTTAGTGCTCCGAGTGACTCCGAGTGACCACTGAGTGACTCCGAGTGACCACTGCTCGTGCTCCGAGTGCAGTGGCCACACAGGACCACGGCTGGGGAATCTTCACTGGGGGGCCAGTTCGAGAACATGTTGCTAAGGCATATAGTTAAGTGTACTTATACTGATACAATACTTTAAGTGTGATAATGACTAAAACATAAGTGCAAACTAGAAATGAAATAGTATAGTAATAACATAATGAAGCTGAATACAATTTGAAATATAAACATGCATATCGACAAAGGCTCACGCCAGCCGTGTCGATTTTTGAAAACGATTGGGGGGGGGGGCCGAACAGGAACGGATGGAAGGGGTCCATCAGCGCCATACTTTACCAAAACGCCTGAAATTTGCCGAAAATTAGCACATTTCCTGATTTTATAGGAAGATCTAAGCAGCTTATACAAGCGAGAGTTTGTTTTAAAGCACCTGCGCCCTGCCGGTGCTCGACGCCATGTTAGTCGTGCCAGGGGAGGCTTCTGAACGCCCCCCTCGAACTCGGCGGATTAGGCATAATCCAAAAATGCCGTTAGATAGCTCGTCTAAATTCATGACGAAAGTATTTCGATTTTTTTTTTGTTCAGGTCAATATTAAGATCACCACCAGGTATGACACCAGGCATGTCATCAAAGGACACTTTTTTGTGTCAATACATTTGCTCCAGAAACCCCCAAATATTTCAGGTACCTACTGCAATAGCTAGGAAGAGGAACAAACTGAAAAGCAAAGAAAAGGTCTCAAATTTTTAATTCCTTGGGTGTACTCCATTTTTAGGTCAGGGCGATAGTACCTATAGGTCCCAGAGGTCACCAGATGTCACTTTGTTTTTGTTAAAAAAGTACATAACTTCTTCTCTCATAAATATATAGGCAAACGATAGAAAGGTATTCTCCCGTTATCCTGTTCTTCTCATCATGCACTTCGAACCATGCCCATAATGATCGGGTTAGGTCAAATTCACACTTTGACCTCAGGTCAAGATCATCCCAGGTTATGCGGTAACTCAGGTAGGTCATGTTGCACATTTACGGAAGTGTCTCGACGAGATAAACACAGTGGTGTCAGTCTCATGTCTCTATCTTTATTTCATTAATAGTTATTAGCAGGAAGTGGTGGTGACCTCAAATGACCTCACCTGACCAGCTGATCATGTGGCGATCACTGAGTAAAATTGTGCTTGGGTCATCAAGAATGAGCTAAAATAACATGTTATTGAAACAATTGGTCTGATCTAATGTGTATTCTCCTGATAGCGGAACCATTTGTAAATTTTCCCGTTAACTTATATTAGGGAAGTCATAAGATCGAACTGACCTAAATTCACCGATATGAAAAACCGGAGATAGCAGAATTGTGAGTACTTATGGCCTGATTAAGTCCTGTGTCACATATCTCAGTCTTAAATCCTGTGTCACATATCTCAGTCAAACACTGGCTGTGGCTCGACCACATCCTTCTTTGGAGGTAGGACCACTTGACGTGACCTGATGACCTCACCTGAGATGACCCAAGGTCAAAAAATTGTTAAAGGTACACAATTCATGCCGAAACAGGTGTGCCAGAAACGGTGGTGCTGCTTGCCGCCATTGTCGTCATATATTCCCGAGAAGAAGAAAATCGGGGCGTCCAAGTCCCCCCCCCCCCTCCCCCCCCCCCCTCCCCCCCCCCCCCCCCCCCCCAAACGCCTCACCACCGGCATGACGCGGGCTAATGCAAAAACAAACAAAGTCAGACGAGTTTTGAGACAGTCCTTCAAACGGACGTTTGTTGACGTTCTGGATGCGCCAGTGGGGCCAAGGGTTCAATTTGAGATATCATATCCGGTATCCATCACCCCCTAAAACAAAACAAAACATTAGTAGTTCATTGTGTGAAGCGTTTCATTTTCGACTCAAAAACTATTTCGTTAGGCGAAAATAAAATAGTCGGAGCAATTCGAAACTCATCAAATTAATACTTTAATCAGTGCAGATCCAATCCATGCAATCCAACAATATCGAACCGACGCGACGAGGGGCGGGTATTGGTCCTCAAGATTTCCAAAGCCACTCTAGGTAGAGTGCAAACGGTGTTTTACTGGTTTGAAGTTGAAAGCATGCTTAACATGTTAGCCGAGGCCTGATTGGTGTGGATACATGTTAGCCGAGGCCTGATTGGTGTTAGCCGAGCCGAGGCCTGATTGGTGCTTAACATGTTAGCCGAGGCCTGATTGGTGTGGATTAGCCGAGGCCTGATTGGTGTGGATTAGCCGAGGCCTGATTGGTGTGGATTAGCCGAGGCCTGATTGGTGTGGATTCTATTGATCATGTTAGCCGAGGCCTGATTGGTGTGTAACATGTTAGCCGAGGCCTGATTGGTGTGTAACATGTTAGCCGAGGCCTGATTGGTGTGTAACATGTTAGCCGAGGCCTGATTGGTGTGTAACATGTTAGCCGAGGCCTGATTGGTGTGTAACATGTTAGCCGAGGCCTGATTGGTGTGTAACATGTTAGCCGAGGCCTGATTGGTGTGTAACATGTTAGCCGAGGCCTGATTGGTGTGTAACATGTTAGCCGAGGCCTGATTGGTGTGTAACATGTTAGCCGAGGCCTGATTGGTGTGGATACATGTTAGCCGAGGCCTGATTGGTGTGTAACATGTTAGCCGAGGCCTGATTGGTGTGGATACATGTTAGCCGAGGCCTGATTGGTGTGTAACATGTTAGCCGAGGCCTGATTGGTGCTTAACATGTTAGCCGAGGCCTGATTGGTGTGGATACATGTTAGCCGAGGCCTGATTGGTGTGTAACATGTTAGCCGAGGCCTGATTGGTGCTTAACATGTTAGCCGAGGCCTGATTGGTGTGTAACATGTTAGCCGAGGCCTGATTGGTGTGTAACATGTTAGCCGAGGCCTGATTGGTGTGTAACATGTTAGCCGAGGCCTGATTGGTGTGTAACATGTTAGCCGAGGCCTGATTGGTGTGTAACATGTTAGCCGAGGCCTGATTGGTGGATGGATTCTATTGATCGGCAGTCGGGAGTCGGCCATTTGCGCGATTAGGGGGTGATTAGGGGGCGATTTTCTATGCTGACTGATGACGTCATGCAAAACTGCGTCTTCAAAAGAGTTAATTTTAACTTGAGACTGATTCCAGGTGTATATTCAGAATGTATACAGAACATAACGCTAACGCTAGACAAAAATATAGCATCATTAGCGATTTTTCCCGATTCTAAGTGATATGATTTTGCTGATAACTTCATGAAATATTAGCCATGCAGCGCAATCAAGCCTGCTACAATGAAGCTGGCATTCAACAGAAATCAACTTTCTCTCAGGACTTAATTATCGACAGATTTGTTCTATTCGTCGGCATTCATGTCGTCATAGTATACGAGCATTTTTGTAGAAAAAGACAACATACTCGTACATTAAGTTTCGTCGTGTTGTTTAGTCCATTTTGTCGAACATTCCACAATGTGTTCAATCTATATAGTTAAAATGTTGTATTTGTATTTTTTGAGTTGTGAAAGGAATATGTGTGTTCTCAGTTTCCACCGCTGCAGGGCTCAAGGAATTCAAAGCTCAGAGGATTTTCGATACATTTAATTAATTGTATATGATCCCCGGTAATTTGCATTCACAAATCACACATGTCTCCTGAGTTACGCGCCTATTTTAGCGCGTTTTAGTTACGCGTCCCATATCATCCCATTTAGCCACCCCTTGTCTTCTCCACCGTCACAGGTCCCCCGTCATATATCCACGGAAAAATTAAATGACGCCCATCGCAAAGCATATTTATTTCATTCGATACAAAATCACCAGTTTTCTGCCTTCCAGTATATATTTGCATAGCAATGTATTGTGGAGCGCGATTCGACTGCCATGGTGACGTCACGGCTACCAAACAACTTGCGTCTCCCCGGACCCACCCCTCTTATGTATTCAGTAGATCCTCCTTTCCGTAATGCACTGCCGCTCAAATTGCGCCAAGTTCCCCAAATCGCGCCAAATTCCTCATTTTTTCTAAATAAATCAACTTTCACCAGAAGCATACCTTCGACAAAAATGTGCGCAACAAATCAAAACAACAAGTAAAAACAACAAGTAAAAACTATCCTTTCTACCGCAGTTCGCTTCCCTCCAACAGTTCTCTCAACTTCCGTGACGCCCTCCCCTCCCTGACCGCCCGCCCTCCCGGTCGCGCCCGGCGCCGTTCGCTCTGGCGCCATTCCCGGCGGCGGCACGTCTGGCGCCACCTGTCCGCCCGGCGCCCTGAAGAATGCGTGTGATCATTCCTAAATAACGTAACGCGCCAACAGGTGGCCGCCGCGCGGCCGCTGGCGACTGCGGCACAGCATCGTGCCGTCATCCAGGCGGCTGCGGCCAGCCGGAGACCACACTACCATGCAAAGGAAGGACTATGTATGCCAATCGCCCGAAAACCGTGACATACGTGGTTGTTTCTTTGCACGAGACTGCAGCCGTGGTTGGGTCGCTAACACCGCCGGCGCCAGCCAGGCGGGAGGCAGCCGACAGAGGCAGGATTGGCGCGGCCGCTGACCATATATGGCGCCGCCAGCTGGACGCCAGCGGTGACATCTCGGCCGTGACGTCATCGGGGAGGCCAGGTGCGCGCGGCGGCCGCAGCGGATTTGGGCCAGGGTGTGTCGGGATAAACACACACACACACACACACACACACACACACACACACACACACACACACACACACACACACACACACACACACACACACACACACACACACACACACACACACACACACACACACGCGCGCGCGCGGCCGCGCCTCGGGTACTTCGGGCAGTGACCCGAGTCGCTTATGCAAAGCTGGCGCCCCTCCAACCAGTCAGTGACGGCGCCCCTCCGGCCAGTGAGGATGCTCCCCGGCCAGTGACGGCACTATTGCGGCCAGTGACGGCCCTTCTCCGGCCAGTGACGGCACCCCTCCGGCAAATGACGGCGCCCCTCCGGCCAGTGACGGCGCCCCTCCGGCCAGTGACGACGCCCTTCCGGCCAGTGACGACGCCCCTCCGGCTGACAGCGCCCCTCTGGCCAGTGAAGGCGCCCATCTAACCAGTGGCGGCGCCCCTCTGGTCAGTGACGGCGCCCCTTCGGCTAGTGACGGCGCCCATCGGGCCAGTGAGGGCACCCCTCTGGCCAGTGAAGGCACTCTTGCGGCCAGTGACGGCACCCATCTGGCTAGTGACGGCACCCCTCCGGCCAGTGACGGTGCCCCTCCGGCTAATGGCGGCGCCCCTCTGACCAGTGACGGCGCCTCTCCGGCAAATAACGTCGCCCCTCTAGCCAATGACGGCGCCTCTTCGGCCAGTGACGGCGCCCCTCCGGCCAGTGACAGCCGGAGGTGCGGCCCTCTCGGGCCTCGACAGGGCCTCGGGCTCTCTCAGGCCGCCCTCTCAGACCAGCCTGGGTCCGCTCAGGACCGGCAAGGATTCTAGAAATATCTGAAGGGGCCTTAAGCCATCTAAGGGCCCCTCATGCCCAACGAGGGTCCTTCAGGCCGGCAGGGGGCCGCTCAAGCCGACCAAGTTCTCCTTCAGGCCGATTGAGGCACTCCCAACCCGACCAAGGGCCCGCTCAGGTCGACAGAGGGCCCAGCAGGCTGATCGAGTTCCCCTTCGGGGCGCCGGAGGATCTCAACCCAACCAAGGGACCGCTCAGACCGACAGAGGGCCCATCAGGCTGATCGAGTTCCCCTTCGGGGCGCCGGAGGATCTCAACCCGACCAAGGGCCCGCTCAGACCGACAGAGGGCCCAGCAAGCTGATCGAGTTCCCCTTCGGGGCGCCGGAGGATCTCAACCCGACCAAGGGCCCGCTCAGACCGACAGAGGGCCCAGCAGGCTGATCGAGTTCCCCTTCGGGGCGCCGGAGGATCTCAACCCGACCAAGGGCCTGCTCAGGCCGACAGAGGGCCCTCAGAATGACCAAAGGCCCCTTCAAACTCACCGAGGTCCCTTCAAGCTGACCAAGGGCCACCTCAAGTCGACATAAGGCCCTCAGGCGGACGGATGGCCCTCAAGCTGACTAAGGGTCTCTAAGGCCTACTGAGGGTCTCTCAATACGACCGAGGACCCCTCATGCCAACCAAAGGCCCTCAGATCGAACTTAAGGTCCCACAGGCTGACAAAGGGCTCCCTCAAGCGGACCTAGGGCCCCTCAGACCGAGTGATGACCCTGAAGCCGACCGAGGTTCCCTAAGGCCGACCGACGGTTCCTCAAGCTGACCGAGGGCCCCCATCATGCCGACCGAGGGCCCCTCGGACTAAATACGGGGCCCTCCCTCAGGCTGACAGAGGGTCCTTCAGGCCGTCCAAGGGCCCTCCAGACTGACAAAGGCCCCTTCAAGCCGAGCGAGGGCCCTCAGGCCGACCGAGCTCCCCTTCAGAGCAACCAAGGACCTTATGAAGCCGACCGAGGGCCCCTCAGACCGACAGAGGCCCCCTCATGTTGACTGAAGGCTCCCTCAGGCGGACAGAGGGCCCCTCAGATCTATAAAGGACCCCCTTAGGCCGACCAAGGACCCCTCAGGATGCCAAATACCTCCTTAACCGACCGAGGTCCTTTCAAGCTGACCGAGAGCCCCCTCAGACCGACAAAGTCACCTAAGGTCACCCGAAGGCCCCTCTTGTCGACTGAGGTTCCCTCAGGCCGACCAAGGGCCCCAAGCCGACCTAGAGTCTCTCAGGCCGGCTGAGGGTCCTCGAGCCGGCCAAGGGCCCCTCGAGCCGATTGAAGCCCCTTAGGCTGTCCAAGGGCCCTCTCAAGATCACCAAAGATCTCGTCAACCGACCGAGTTTCCTTAAAGTTGAGCAAGTGCCCCCCAAGCCGACCTAGGGCCCCTCAGGCCGACTGATGGCTCTCAGGCCAACCGAGGATCCCTCAGGCCGGCCGATTTCCCCTTCATGTCGACCGAGAACACCCTCATGCCGACCAAGGACTCCCTCAGACCGACAGAGGACCCTTATCCTGATCGAAGTCTCCTCAAGCCAAATGAGGCCTCTCAGGCCGACTGAAGGCCTCTCATGCCGACTGAGTGCCCCGCAGGCCGACAGAGAGCCTCCTCAGGGCAAACAAGGCCCCTCAGGCCGTCCAAGGGCCCCGCAGGCTGGCCGGGCGGCTCCCCAAGCCGACCAAGTTCCCCTGAGGCCGAATAAGGGTCCCTCAGCCGCAGGGCTGTAACTGTAAAAAAAAAACGTAGGGGGACGCTCCCCAGGCTCCTAAATTGCTTTGGAGCTGGGGTGCGGAGTGGACAATTCTGACTAAAAATAAGTATAAAGAGTGGCAAATTCAACCAAAAAAACATATGTACCAGGCTTTATCACCCAATTACCTGCTCACCAAAATTCGTTTTTACCTATGCCAATTCTTACCTGTCTTTCCATCCACAGGCTGCCGTTATCATTACATCCATAAATCAGTATCAGGTTTCCAATTATCCAATACATTTTCAAATAAGGAGTGGAAAATTCACAGTAAAACTCAGGAAAAAGAGTGGAAAAATAGTATCCATAGGGTGTCATTTTCCACCCAAATTTCCCAATGTTAGGATACTGACGCTCCCATTCACCGGCATAAGGGGTAGCGGTAGGGCAATGTTGGGGTTTCAGATAGGGTGAAGAAGCACTGGCGGATCCAGCCTCTCTCCGTGTGTGGCATCGTTGTGACAAAAAGTTACCCCCATTTTTGTCTCCGCGGATTTGGGACGTTCACCTTATTTTGGTATTCGAGCTTAAGAAATTCATTTTTCAAATTCACAAAAAAATGACTGTTTTTTTCCGAAAAAAATAGTTTATTTTTATTTTGGGGGGTTCAAAGCTCTAAATTTCGGAAATCCGAGATAGCCATTTTGAAGAGATTGTCATTTCCTTTCTTTTAACGCTTTTTATTAGCAATTTTCTTCAAAACTCTATTGATACGATATTTCACACATTTATCGTATTTTTCACCAAAAATGGCGTGGCATGACGTCTTTAAAACGTAATTATCTCCCAAATTGCTATATCACTTTAATTGTAATTTGGTGAGAAGACGTCGAATTGATGCAGCATCTGTACTGAAAGTTTCACGTTTATATCTATCATAGTTTTCAAGTTATTGAGAACATCCGGGAGGGGGCAGATTCTGCCCTCCCCCCCCCCCCCCCCCCCCCCCCCCCAGCGGCGCCCCGCGCTCAGCTGGGTAAGTGTCACTGGGGCTGCTTGAATTACATCAGGTGCGCTGTTTAATCTATCATTTAAAGAAAGGGATGCATAAAAACTTCAAATTCAATCACTCGAGAGAAGAAAAAACTTCCGTTTTCATTAAGTTTTCTCCTGATTATTGTTTTTCACGTTCAGCGCAGGGAATGCGCGGAGGGGGGGGGGCATACTTGTATCGAATGCCCTCCTCCATATTCCTGTGGGGAGGACATTTTCCCCTGATGCCCTTCCCCCTGGATCCGCCAGTGAGGGCAATATAAGGATATATGTATCTGTGCCAATACACTGGGGTAACTCGCGCGGCAGCGTAGCGATAATACCGATTTAAATTGTTTTGATCGAGTTTGTCATGAACATGATCGTAAATATAGAAAGAAAATGGAAAATCGTTTTGATCGCGTTTTACATGAACATGATCGTAATTCGTAACTATGGGCAGAACATGGAAAACCAATAGCTTTCTGT
>JAXIVJ010018338.1:0-23513 GCA_036785665.1 Chirona hameri | reverse complement strand
ATATATATATATATATATATATATATATATATATATATATATATATATATATATATATATATATATATATATATATATATATATATATATTGTCCTTTTCGGATTCCGTGGACAATTTTGTGTCTATCTACAACCATTTTTTGCATCGAGTAGAAAGTCACAAAAATGACTTAAAGGAAGTAGTTCACCTTCAACATTAGTTTTAAACTGAGATAGCAGTTTTGTAGCCCGTGTTGGGAAACCCCTATCTGCAAGTTGTATTGACTGAAAAGACTCTCCAGCCGAATATATTTGAGTTTTTGGCGAAGGAATGCGGTGCTGGCGAAAGAATGTTGTACTGGTTCTAGCCCGGGCAGAGGCTATACCATCAGCCAATCAGCTTGCAGCTGGTGCTAGCAAACGAATCGCCTGCCGCCGGTTGGCACATCTCCAATGCGAGTCTATCTTTACGCGACTACTTTCGAATCTGATTGACTGAACCAATTTTTACATTCGCGTGACGTCAAGACTCTGACTCAGAGAGTATGCATATAGTTTTGATAAACAATACAAATTTACGGCTTTCTGTCCTGAATCGGCGCGATACAAGGCCATTTTTGACAATATAAAAAGAAATTGTATTAAAAATATAATCAAATCGTGTTGGGTAAAAAATTTCCAAGGTGAACTATTTCCTTTAAGTCGCGCTAAATGCCGCTGCCCGCCCATTGTGGGATGGTGTGAAGTGAGCTGCTCTGGCATCAGAGTAGTGAGAAGTGATCTTTGGAGTCGTCGGCATTATGTAGCTGACGCCGAGCACAGCTGGAGCTCCTCTGTCATCAGAGTAGTGTGAAGTGATCTTTGGAGTCGTCGGCATTATGTAGCTGACGCCGAGCACAGCTGGAGCTCCTCTGTCATCAGAGTAGTGAGAAGTGATCTTTGGAGTCGTCGGCATTATGTAGCTGACGCCGAGCACAGCTGGAGCTCATCTGTCATCAGAGTAGTGTGAAGTGATCTTTGAGTGATCGGCATTATGTAGCTGACGCCGAGCACAGCTGGAGCTCCTCTGTCATCAGAGTAGTGAGAAGTGATCTTTGGAGTCGTCGGCATTATGTAGCTGACGCCGAGCACAGCTGGAGCTCCTCTGTCATCAGAGTAGTGAGAAGTGATCTTTGGAGTCGTCGGCATTATGTAGCTGACGCCGAGCACAGCTGGAGCTCCTCTGTCATCAGAGTAGTGAGAAGTGATCTTTGGAGTCGTCGGCATTATGTAGCTGACGCCGAGCACAGCTGGAGCTCCTCTGTCATCAGAGTAGTGAGAAGTGATCTTTGGAGTCGTCGGCATTATGTAGCTGACGCCGAGCACAGCTGGAGCTCCTCTGTCATCAGAGTAGTGAGAAGTGATCTTTGGAGTCGTCGGCATTATGCAGCTGACGCCGAGCACAGCTGGAGCTCCTCTGTCATCAGAGTAGTGAGAAGTGATCTTTGGAGTCGTCGGCATTATGTAGCTGACGCCGAGCACAGCTGGAGCTCCTCTGTCATCAGAGTAGTGAGAAGTGATCTTTGGAGTCGTCGGCATTATGTAGCTGACGCCGAGCACAGCTGGAGCTCCTCTGTCATCAGAGTAGTGAGAAGTGATCTTTGGAGTCGTCGGCATTATGTAGCTGACGCCGAGCACAGCTGGAGCTCCTCTGTCATCAGAGTAGTGAGAAGTGATCTTTGGAGTCGTCGGCATTATGTAGCTGACGCCGAGCACAGCTGGAGCTCCTCTGTCATCAGAGTAGTGAGAAGTGATCTTTGGAGTCGTCGGCATTATGTAGCTGACGCCGAGCACAGCTGGAGCTCCTCTGTCATCAGAGTAGTGAGAAGTGATCTTTGGAGTCGTCGGCATTATGTAGCTGACGCCGAGCACAGCTGGAGCTCCTCTGTCATCAGAGTAATGAGAAGTGATCTTTGGAGTCGTCGGCATTATGTAGCTGACGCCGAGCACAGCTGGAGCTCCTCTGTCATCAGAGTAGTGAGAAGTGATCTTTGGAGTCGTCGGCATTATGTAGCTGACGCCGAGCACAGCTGGAGCTCCTCTGTCATCAGAGAAGTGAGAAGTGATCTTTGGAGTCGTCGGCATTATGTAGCTGACGCCGAGCACAGCTGGAGCTCCTCTGTCATCAGAGTAGTGAGAAGTGATCTTTGGAGTGATCGGCATTATGTAGCTGACGCCGAGCACAGCTGGAGCTCCTCTGTCATCAGAGTAGTGAGAAGTGATCTTTGGAGTGATCGGCATTATGTAGCTGACGCCGAGCACAGCTGGAGATTTCTGACCGCGCTGTTCAGTAAAGGTGGTCCCCGTCGGACGGCGGCGCAGGTGCCAGCCAGGTGGAGCGGCGGTGATGGGGACCTATCCGCCTCCTGATCTCCTGATCTCCTGATCACCTGACCATCATAACCAGACCTGGTGGCGGGCAGTTCGGTGTCCTCACTCTTCAGCGTAAGTTTGACAATGTCAACGGTCACGGCGATTTATTTTCGAAGTTATTCAATGAGTGAACGTGCTTAGGAATTTTCCATGACACCTAGATCGTTATTAATTATCCTGCCGAAAGGTTATGAAGAGTCAGGGCGACATCAGTATCCTCATAGACATCAGTGACTTTCAATTTGTTGAGTGCCTCAACACGCAACTTAATTTTAACTTACCTCTGGTATGATAGATGTGGATTTGTCACAACTGCATACCCCAAACAGTACAGCACAGAGATGTGTTGACACCCCGCCCGGCCTGTCAGAAGCGCAGACAGCCGGTACACGACAGCAGTCGTGTCAGCGAGCTCTGCCGGCTGAGCCATGGCCGCCGTACCTGACCGGGGAACATGACACCGTACCACGCCAGCCGGCGCGGACGCGCAGTGGATTCTGAGGGTGCCGGGCAGCCGCAGGCTGACGGCCTGGGCCGATCCGTCACCAGAGAGAGCTCCGACGCGCAGGACACAGTCAGTGCCCGCTGACGGATCACCCACGCGGCCATCAAAGTCAGGCCACTTTATTAGCTCACGTAGATTACAAGTTTGATGAACGGCGCCGTTATTAATACTGAACCATCGCCGAGTGATGTCTCTCGGCCGTTCGTGTTCGGTCTTGTGGAAGTGGTTTGAGTGGTGTCTCCCGGCCGTTCGTGTTCGGTCTTGTGGAGGTGGCTTGAGTGATGTCTCCCGGCCGTTCGTGTTCGGTCTTGTGGAGGTGGTTTGAGTGATGTCTCTCGGCCGTTCGTGTTCGGTCTTGTGGAGGTGGTTTGAGTGATGTCTCCCGGCCGTTCGTGTTCGGTCTTGTGGAGGTGGTTTGAGTGATGTCTCCCGGCCGTTCGACGTTCGTGTTCGGTCTTGTGGAGGTGGTTTGAGTGATGTCTCCCGGCCGTTCGTGTTCGGTCTTGTGGAGGTGGTTTGAGTGATGTCTCCCGGCCGTTCGTGTTCGGTCTTGTGGAGGTGGTTTGAGTGATGTCTCCCGGCCACCGTTCGTGTTCGGTCTTGTGGAGGTGGTTTGAGTGATGTCTCCTGGCCGTTCGTGTTCGGTCTTGTGGAGATGGTTTGAGTGATGTCTCCCGGCCGTTCGTGTCCGGTCTTGTGGAGGTGGTTTGAGTGATGTCTCCCGGCCGTTCGTGTTCGGTCTTGTGGAGGTGGTTTGAGTGATGTCTCCCGGCCGTTCGACGTTCGTGTTCGGTCTTGTGGAGGTGGTTTGAGTGATGTCTCCTGGCCGTTCGTGTTCGGTCTTGTGGAGGTGGTTTGAGTGATGTCTCCCGGCCGTTCGACGTTCGTGTTCGGTCTTGTGGAGGTGGTTTGAGTGATGTTTCCCGGTCGTTCGTGCCCGGTCTTGTGGAGGTGGTTTGAGTGATGTCTCCCGGCCGTTCGTGTTCGGTCTTGTGGAGGTGGTTTGAGTGATGTCTCCCTGGCGTTCGTGTTCTGTCTTGTGGAGGTGGTTTGAGTGATGTCTCCCGGCCGTTCGACGTTCGTGTTCGGTCTTGTGGAGGTGGTTTGAGTGATGTCTCCCGGCCGTTCGTGTTCGGTCTTGTGGAGGTGGTTTGAGTGATGTCTCCCGGCCGTTCGACGTTCGTGTTCGGTCTTGTGGAGGTGGTTTGAGTGATGTCTCCCTGGCGTTCGTGTTCGGTCTTGTGGAGGTGGTTTGAGTGATGTCTCCCGGCCGTTCGTGTTCGGTCTTGTGGAGGTGGTTTGAGTGATGTCTCTCTGGCGTTCGTGTTCGGTCTTGTGGAGGTGGTTTGAGTGATGTCTCCCGGCCGTTCGACGTTCGTGTTCGGTCTTGTGGAGGTGGCTTGAGTGATGTTTCCCGGTCGTTCGTGTTCGGTCTTGTGGAGGTGGTTTGAGTGATGTCTCCTGGCCGTTCGTGTCCGGTCTTGTGGAGGTGGTTTGAGTGATGTCTCCCGGCCACCGTTCGTGTTCGGTCTTGTGGAGGTGGTTTTAGTGATGTCTCCCGGCCGTTCGTGTTCGGTCTTGTGGAGGTGGTTTGAGTGATGTCTCCTGGCCGTTCGTGTTCGGTCTTGTGGAGGTGGTTTGAGTGATGTCTCCCGGCCACCGTTCGTGTTCGGTCTTGTGGAGGTGGTTTGAGTGATGTCTCTCTGGCGTTCGTGTTCGGTCTTGTGGAGGTGGTTTGAGTGATGTCTCCCGGCCGTTCGTGTTCGGTCTTGTGGAGGTGGTTTGAGTGATGTCTCCCGGCCGTTCGTGTTCGGTCTTGTGGAGGTGGTTTGAGTGATGTCTCCCGGCCACCGTTCGTGTTCGGTCTTGTGGAGGTGGTTTGAGTGATGTCTCCTGGCCGTTCGTGTCCGGTCTTGTGGAGGTGGTTTGAGTGATGTCTCTCGGCCGTTCTTGTTCGGTCTTGTGGAGGTGGTTTGAGTGATGTCTCCCTGGCGTTCGTGTTCGGTCTTGTGGAGGTGGTTTGAGTGATGTCTCCCTGGCGTTCGTGTTCGGTCTTGTGGAGGTGGTTTTAGTGATGTCTCCCGGCCGTTCGACGTTCGTGTTCGGTCTTGTGGAGGTGGTTTGAGTGATGTCTCCTGGCCGTTCGTGTCCGGCCTTGTGGAGGTGGTTTGAGTGATGTCTCCCGGCCACCGTTCGTGTTCGGTCTTGTGGAGGTGGCTTGAGTGATGTCTCCTGGCCGTTCGTGTCCGGTCTTGTGGAGGTGGTTTGAGTGATGTCTCCCGGCCGTTCGTGTTCGGTCTTGTGGAGGTGGTTTGAGTGATGTCTCCCGGCCACCGTTCGTGTTCGGTCTTGTGGAGGTAGTTTGAGTGATGTCTCCTGGCCGTTCGTGTCCGGTCTTGTGGAGGTGGTTTGAGTGATGTCTCCTGGCCGTTCGTGTTCGGTCTTGTGGAGGTGGTTTGAGTGATGTCTCCCGGCCGTTCGACGTTCGTGTTCGGTCTTGTGGAGGTGGTTTGAGTGATGTTTCCCGGTCGTTCGTGTTCGGTCTTGTGGAGGTGGTTTGAGTGATGTCTCCCGGCCGTTCGTGTTCGGTCTTGTGGAGGTGGTTTGAGTGATGTCTCCCGGCCACCGTTCGTGTTCGGTCTTGTGGAGGTGGTTTGAGTGATGTCTCTCTGGCGTTCGTGTTCGGTCTTGTGGAGGTGGTTTTAGTGATGTCTCCCGGCCGTTCGTGTTCGGTCTTGTGGAGGTGGCTTGAGTGATGTCTCCCGGCCGTTCGTGTTCGGTCTTGTGGAGGTGGTTTGAGTGATGTCTCCCGGCCACCGTTCGTATTCGGTCTTGTGGAGGTGGTTTGAGTGATGTCTCCTGGCCGTTCGTGTCCGGTCTTGTGGAGGTGGTTTGAGTGATGTCTCTCGGCCGTTCGTGTTCGGTCTTGTGGAGGTGGTTTTAGTGATGTCTCCCGGCCGTTCGACGTTCGTGTTCGGTCTTGTGGAGGTGGTTTGAGTGATGTCTCCCGGCCGTTCGACGTTCGTGTTCGGTCTTGTGGAGGTGGTTTGAGTGATGTCTCTCGGCCGTTCGTGTTCGGTCTTGTGGAGGTGGTTTTAGTGATGTCTCCCGGCCGTTCGACGTTCGTGTTCGGTCTTGTGGAGGTGGCTTGAGTGATGTCTCCCGGCCGTTCGTGTCCGGTCTTGTGGAGGTGGTTTGAGTGATGTCTCCCTGGCGTTCGTGTTCGGTCTTGTGGAGGTGGTTTGAGTGATGTCTCTCTGGCGTTCGTGTTCGGTCTTGTGGAGGTGGTTTGAGTGATGTTTCCCGGTCGTTCGTCTTCGGTCTTGTGGAGGTGGTTTGAGTGATGTCTCCTGGCCGTTCGTGTCCGGTCTTGTGGAGGTGGTTTGAGTGATGTCTCCCGGCCGTTCGTGTCCGGTCTTGTGGAGGTGGTTTGAGTGATGTCTCCTGGCCGTTCGTGTTCGGTCTTGTGGAGGTGGTTTGAGTGACGTCTCCCGGCCGTTCGTGTTCGGTCTTGTGGAGGTGGTTTGAGTGATGTCTCCCGGCCGTTCGTGTTCGGTCTTGTGGAGGTGGTTTGAGTGATGTCTCCCGGCCGTTCGTGTTCGGTCTTGTGGAGGTGGTTTGAGTGATGTCTCCCGGCCGTTCGTGTTCGGTCTTGTGGAGGTGGCTTGAGTGATGTCTCCCGGCCGTTCGACGTTCGTGTTCGGTCTTGTGGAGGTGGTTTGAGTGATGTCTCCCGGCCGTTCGTGTTCGGTCTTGTGGAGGTGGTTTGAGTGATGTCTCCCGGCCGTTCGTGTTCGGTCTTGTGGAGGTGGCTTGAGTGATGTCTCCCGGCCGTTCGACGTTCGTGTTCGGTCTTGTGGAGGTGGTTTGAGTGATGTCTCCCGGCCGTTCGTGTTCGGTCTTGTGGAGGTGGTTTGAGTGATGTCTCCCGGTCGTTCGTGTTCGGTCTTGTGGAGGTGGTTTGAGTGATGTCTCCCGGCCGTTCGACGTTCGTGTTCGGTCTTGTGGAGGTGGTTTGAGTGATGTCTCCCGGCCGTTCGACGTTCGTGTTCGGTCTTGTGGAGATGGTTTGAGTGATGTCTCCCGGCCGTTCGTGTTCGGTCTTGTGGAGGTGGTTTGAGTGATGTCTCCCGGCCGTTCGACGTTCGTGTTCGGTCTTGTGGAGGTGGTTTGAGTGATGTCTCCTGGCCGTTCGTGTCCGGTCTTGTGGAGGTGGTTTGAGTGATGTCTCCCGGCCGTTCGTGTTCGGTCTTGTGGAGGTGGTTTGAGTGATGTCTCCCGGCCGTTCGTGTTCGGTCTTGTGGAGGTGGTTTGAGTGATGTCTCCCGGCCGTTCGACGTTCGTGTTCGGTCTTGTGGAGGTGGTTTGAGTGATGTCTCCTGGCCGTTCGACGTTCGTGTTCGGTCTTGTGGAGGTGGTTTGAGTGATGTCTCCCGGCCGTTCGACGTTCGTGTTCGGTCTTGTGGAGGTGGTTTGAGTGATGTCTCCCGGCCGTTCGACGTTCGTGTTCGGTCTTGTGGAGGTGGTTTGAGTGATGTCTCCTGGCCGTTCGTATTCGGTCTTGTGGAGGTGGTTTGAGTGATGTCTCCCGGCCGTTCGTGTTCGGTCTTGTGGAGGTGGTTTGAGTGATGTCTCCTGGCCGTTCGTATTCGGTCTTGTGGAGGTGGCTTGAGTGATGTCTCCCGGCCGTTCGACGTTCGTGTTCGGTCTTGTGGAGGTGGTTTGAGTGATGTCTCCTGGCCGTTCGTGTTCGGTCTTGTGGAGGTGGTTTGAGTGATGTCTCCTGGCCGTTCGTATTCGGTCTTGTGGAGGTGGTTTGAGTGATGTCTCCCGGCCGTTCGTGTTCGGTCTTGTGGAGGTGGTTTGAGTGATGTCTCCTGGCCGTTCGTGTCCGGTCTTGTGGAGGTGGTTTGAGTGATGTCTCCCGGCCGTTCGTGTTCGGTCTTGTGGAGGTGGTTTGAGTGATGTCTCCCGGCCACCGTTCGTGTTCGGTCTTGTGGAGGTGGTTTGAGTGATGTCTCCCGGCCACCGTTCGTGTTCGGTCTTGTGGAGGTGGTTTGAGTGATGTCTCCCGGCCACCGTTCGTGTTCGGTCTTGTGGAGGTGGTTTGAGTGATGTCTCCCGGCCGTTCGTGTTCGGTCTTGTGGAGGTGGTTTGAGTGATGTCTCCCGGCCGTTCGTGTTCGGTCTTGTGGAGGTGGCTTGAGTGATGTCTCCCGGCCGTTCGTGTTCGGTCTTGTGGAGGTGGTTTGAGTGATGTCTCCTGGCCGTTCGTGTTCGGTCTTGTGGAGGTGGTTTGAGTGGTGTCTCCCTGCCGTTCGTGTTCGGTCTTGTGGAGGTGGCTTGAGTGATGTCTCTCTGGCGTTCGTGTTCGGTCTTGTGGAGGTGGTTTGAGTGATGTCTCCCGGCCGTTCGTGTTCGGTCTTGTGGAGGTGGTTTGAGTGATGTCTCCCTGGCGTTCGTGTTCGGTCTTGTGGAGGTGGTTTGAGTGATGTCTCCCGGCCGTTCGACGTTCGTGTTCGGTCTTGTGGAGGTGGTTTGAGTGATGTTTCCCGGTCGTTCGACGTTCGTGTTCGGTCTTGTGGAGGTGGTTTGAGTGATGTCTCCCGGCCGTTCGACGTTCGTGTTCGGTCTTGTGGAGGTGGTTTGAGTGATGTCTCCCGGCCGTTCGACGTTCGTGTTCGGTCTTGTGGAGGTGGTTTGAGTGATGTCTCCCGGCCGTTCGACGTTCGTGTTCGGTCTTGTGGAGGTGGTTTGAGTGATGTTTCCCGGTCGTTCGTGTTCGGTCTTGTGGAGGTGGTTTGAGTGATGTCTCCTGGCCGTTCGTGTCCGGTCTTGTGGAGGTGGTTTGAGTGATGTCTCCCGGCCGTTCGTGTTCGGTCTTGTGGAGGTGGTTTGAGTGATGTCTCCCGGCCACCGTTCGTGTTCGGTCTTGTGGAGGTGGTTTGAGTGATGTCTCCCGGCCGTTCGTGTTCGGTCTTGTGGAGGTGGTTTGAGTGATGTCTCCTGGCCGTTCGTGTTCGGTCTTGTGGAGGTGGTTTGAGTGATGTCTCCTGGCCGTTCGTGTCCGGTCTTGTGGAGGTGGTTTGAGTGATGTCTCCCGGCCACCGTTCGTGTTCGGTCTTGTGGAGGTGGTTTGAGTGATGTCTCCTGGCCGTTCGTGTCCGGTCTTGTGGAGGTGGTTTGAGTGATGTCTCCCGGCCGTTCGTGTTCGGTCTTGTGGAGGTGGCTTGAGTGATGTCTCCTGGCCGTTCGTGTCCGGTCTTGTGGAGGTGGCTTGAGTGATGTCTCCCGGCCGTTCGTGTTCGGTCTTGTGGAGGTGGTTTGAGTGATGTCTCCCGGCCGTTCGTGTTCGGTCTTGTGGAGGTGGCTTGAGTGATGTCTCCCGGCCGTTCGTGTTCGGTCTTGTGGAGGTGGCTTGAGTGATGTCTCCCGGCCGTTCGACGTTCGTGTTCGGTCTTGTGGAGGTGGTTTGAGTGATGTCTCCCGGCCGTTCGTGTTCGGTCTTGTGGAGGTGGTTTGAGTGATGTCTCCCGGCCGTTCGTGTTCGGTCTTGTGGAGGTGGTTTGAGTGATGTCTCCTGGCCGTTCGTGTCCGGTCTTGTGGAGGTGGTTTGAGTGATGTCTCCCGGCCGTTCGTGTTCGGTCTTGTGGAGGTGGTTCGTCATCGGAGGTGACGGGTACGACTCGGTCAGACGGATGCAGATGGCCCCCCTAACCTGACCTGAACGGATGTGACCTCAATCGGTCACACTGTCCCCAGCTCCGACGCGACGACCGATGGTGGACTGAGCCCCCGACCTGACCCGACCTGACCTGACGTGATCCCAGTAGGTCCACGTAGTCATAGCAGGCCCAGCATTGGCAATAACACATAAATATGTTTCCGAAGCCCGTAGTGTTCCGTGAACTGCAGTAATGTGATGCAGCCATCTCAACAATTTGCAATATATTATATATGTTACACAGCCGATACAATGATCCTCTCCCTAATCACTGGACCGCATCGTCGTTAAATGATTGACGTTTTGGATGCCGGCCCTTTTTGTTACTCAGGTGGTCAGTGGCCATCGCCCATCACTGTCGCTTGTGCTACCTGGTGACTACTATACTACTGGTGACTACTATACTACTGGTGACTACTATACTACTGGTGACTACTATACTACTGGTGACTACTATACTACTGGTGACTACTATACTACTGGTGACTACTATACTACTGGTGACTGCTATACTACTGGTGACTACTATACTACTGGTGACTACTATACTACTGGTGACTACTATACTACTGGTGACTACTATACTACTGGTGACTACTATACTATACCTATACAACTGGTGACTGGACAAACTGGATGTATTAGTTGCGTATTCACAACTATTGGTTGAACATCAAAAGAAGCGATGAAGCGATGAATATTCATCGCAATTTCTTTTGCGCATCCCTCGTAACATAAATATTAAACTGGCAACTGGCATATATATGCTGATTCTGCCTGCGTGCTAACGTCCTAAACTTACGCGAATCTTCGTTTTAGGACTTAGGTGTCTCTATTTACCCGAAATGTTGTCAACTTGGCCGTGTAATTCCTTGTACCGTGTTTTAACGTATACATAAAACATGGTTTTGCTAAATGTTGTGTTTTACTTCTATGCATCAGGTTTCATTCGGCAGGACCCGTACCTATTATTAGCTTTATTTTCTCTCTCGCACGATACGAGATTGGGTCGCCCCGTCAGAACTGACCCGTCACCGTCAGACCCGCGGTCAGAAGAAATCGTTGTCTCTATATCATTGAGTATCTTCGTCATTTAACTACGTAGAATTTGTTCATTTCTATTTTAACCTTCCAGGGATACTCCCCTTGACCTAATAGGTACCTAATAATCAACATTACGGGACTGATACACGGTAGATGTAGATGAAGATGTAGATGTAGATGTAGATGTAGATGTAGATGTAGATGTAGATGTAGATGTAGATGTAGATGTAGATGTAGATGTAGATGTAGATGCAGGTGCAGATGCAGATGCAGATGCAGATGCAGATGCAGATGTAGATGTAGATGTAGATGTATATGTTGATGTAGATGCAGATGTAGATGTTTTTGTTTATTTTCGAACTATTCTGAAGCCATTCATTGACTTCCACGGCCGTTTAGTTGTTTCAGGTTCCCCCCGAGGGAGGTATCATTTTAACGATATTGACATAAAGACATAAAGACAAAAGAAAAGTGCAACAAAGAGCCTCTTGGGCCCATCCGAGGTTGCACCCCACCCCACCCCACCCCCCCCCCCCCCCTCCACCAGTCTCGCCCCTTCAAATCACCTTACTCTACCTGCATAAAAGAAGGCTAATCCCACGAGTATTTATGAACTAATCCCTTCTCTGTAAAGTATTTATCTAATCTAATTTTGAAGGAAGCAAGTGTCACTGCATCAGCGACATCCCCTGGTAGCATATTCCAATGTCCTACAACCCTTCTACTGAAAAATGACTGTCGTAGCCTAGTCCTACTTTGTTTCATAATGAGTTTATGCTGATGACCTCTACCTCGATTTTCCCTATTGAACTCAAACATACCCTTTAAATATCCAGAATGCTGACTATTTACAAATATGAAGACTTCAATTAGATCTCCTCTTAGCCTTCTATATCTAAGTGAAAACATACCCAATTTTTTTAATCTATCTTCATAAGGTAAACTACCAAGACAATTAACCATTTTTGTTGCCCTTTTTTGAACTCTTTCTAACAACCAGCAATCTTTCTCATATGTTGGAGACCAGGCTTGTACACAATACTCCAAATGTGGTCTAACGTATGCACAATACAGTTTTGTTATTACCTTTTCACTCTTGTAGGAAACATTTCTGTTAATGGCCCCTAGCATTCTAAGTGCCTTTTTCCTAGCTTCTACAACCTGGTCTGACGCTGATAGTCTATTGTTTACCACGACACCTAAATCTCTTTCCTTTTCAATCTGCTCCATTTTCTGCCCACCCATTTCATACCTATGTTTACTGCTAACCCGTCCAGCGTGCATAATCTTACATTTACTCAAATTGAATTTCATCTGCCATGCTTCAGACCACTCAACTAGCTTGTCCAGATCTGATTGAAAAACATCCTGATCATGTTTTCCTCTAATAATCCTGACAACTTTTAGATCGTCTGCAAATTTCAAGACTTTGCTGTCTATACTGTTCTCAATTGCATTCACAAATATTATAAAAAGCAATGGGCCCAGGACTGAGCCCTGTGGAACCCCACTGAGAACCTCCTTCCATTGTGATTGGTACCCATTCAATATAACAGTTGACAGTTTAAACCGTTCAGCCATTCTAAAGTTTAAACATATACATTATACATGGTATAGACTGCCTCATATGTAAATGGTTTAAGGCTCCAGTTTAGTGATAGTGACATTTACGATGGAAACTGAAAATAGTCTGACGAAGAAACGTGAAACGAAAAAGTTTCTGGGTCTGATATATTTGGTAATTATGTACTGGAGCTATCAAACATAAGACAAACGGCAAAGGCCTGTAATGCTGTTACGACAATATCTTTCAGGCAGCTTGTATGGTCAGTTTTCAAGCGTGTTGTGTTTTGCATATTTTAATGTAGATCTGTGGCGGGAGTCTGGGCCGCATACCTACATACGACTATTCGACCTTCACCAATCAACGCGCTTTGTCCGCATGATTTGCGGTTTCGAGGAATGCCCCTCCTCAAAGGCTCTCCCACCCCTTACAACATGTGTTCTCTCCTCGTACAACACTCGATTATAAAAGGAGGTAATAAGTAGGTAATATAACCGGAGTAAGCCCATCCTGCCGGGACAAAATTGGCCGGATATGCTCACTCGTCCGCAGCCGACGGTACTTCATTATAGAGCATATCCAATTTCGGGCTTATTAATAAAGGGCTGCTGGTATAGGCCCGTCGCGGCTCATTGTGGAAGGTTGCCACGCCTTCCGTCTCAAGTTTCTCGGGCGCGCCGGGGCTTCCCGCTTTTCAAGTGCTATTGTGCTGTGCCTTGCTTCTCCCAGCAATTTAATTATTGTGGTTTGCAAGGGAAATGGACTCACCATCGCCCATCTGGGAGCGGCAGACCGGCCTCCGGGTATCCGAAGAGGCTCACATTTGGCCCCTGAGGCTGAACGCCGCCGCACCAGGACGCCGTATTTTTACACATTTGGCCCGGCTGAACGCCGCACCAGGACGGTATTTTTACAGTGTCTCGGTCGTTGTTTCCGCCTTTCCTGTCAGCACCGTCCCTGAGAGCGCGTCTCCGCCCGACCCTCCCGGCCGCTTACCCGCCATTTCAGTAGCATTTTCTCCGTTTCTCTCGCGTATTTCGTGATCATTCAATTGGCGTGTGATTTTTGTGCCGGTTTTTGCTCTGAGTTCGGATGGCCGCCGGTAGTTACTGCAGCAGCCGCCGAGTGGCCTGCGCGTCATTACAGCGAGCCAGGCCGGGACAGAGGCGGGGGGGGGGGTCCGGGGGCGTCCGGTGGTCGGCGGCCGCCGCCCGGTCAGCCGACACCCCGTCGCGGCCCTCATCTGCCGTCGCCGCCGCCGCCGATGACGCTGATGACGCCAGCCGGGAGACGGTGGACCCCGTGCGGCGGTGGTCGACTGACACCGCTGCGCCCCAATAACTCGGGCCCGAATCAATGATTGGCTCGGCGTCCAGCAGAGACGGAGCCGGCCAATTCTCGGCTGAATAGGTGGCGAGCACAACACGTCCCGGCGGCGATACATCACACCCGGTGGCCCGCCGCTCCGGAGCAGCAGCAGCAGCAGCAGCCGGCTCCGGAGCAGCAGCAGCAGCAGCCGGCTCCGGAGCAGCAGCAGCAGCCGGCTCCGGAGCAGCAGCAGCAGCCGGCTCCGGAGCAGCAGCAGCAGCCAGCTCCGGAGCAGCACCAGCCAGCTCCGGAGCAGCAGCGGCACCAGCTCCGGAGCAGCAGCAGCAGCCAGCTCCGGAGCAGCAGCAGCGGCACCAGCCGGCTCCAGAGCAGCAGCGGCACCAGCTCCGGAGCAGCAGCAGCAGCCGGCTCCGGAGCAGCAGCGGCACCAGCCAGCTCCGGGGAAGCAGCAGCAGCCAACTCCGGGGCAGCAGCAGCAGCAGCCGGCTCCGGAGCAGCAGCAGCAGCCGGCTCCGGAGCAGCAGCGGCACCAGCCGGCTCCGGAGCAGCAGCAGCAGCAGCCAGCTCCGGAGCAGCAGCAGCAGCCGGCTCCGGAGCAGCAGCGGCACCAGCCGGCTCCGGAGCAGCAGCAGCAGCAGCCAGCTCCGGAGCAGCAGCGGCACCAGCCAACTCCGGGGCAGCAGCAGCAGCCAGCTGGCCACAGTTAGAGCCCACAGTATGCGCCCAGCAAGTTAGCCAGTCGGCTTATTCAGTCCAGCTCCATGCCCACTTTACTAGAATAAAGTTTGGCTTCGTTTTTTCCCCGGCGTTGTTATGTCTGGCGCTGCCCTGCCTTGCTTGCCCTGTCCTACCCTTTCTTGTCTTGGGCTATCCTATTCGGCTACCATTTCCTGTCTGAGGCATCCTATTCTGTCCTGTTTTATCCGGCGCTGCTCTGTCCCGCCCTTTATTGTCCTGCCCTGCCCTGTTCTGTTCCGTTCTGTCTCGGGTTATTTTGTCTGATCCTGTCCTGTCCGGAGCTTTCCTGTCCTGTCCTGCCCTGTCCCGTCTGGAGCTATCCTGTCCTGTCCTGCCCTGTCCCGTCTGGAGCTATCCTGTCCTGTCCTGCCCTGTCCCGTCTGGAGATATCCTATGTTGCCCTGTTCTGTCTGGAGCTATCCTATACTGCCCTGTCCTGCCTGGAGCTATCCTATGCTGCCCTGTCCTGCCTGTAGCTATCCTATGCTGCCCTGTCCTGTCTGTAGCTATCCTATGCTGTCCTGTCTTATCTGGAGCTATTATATGCTGCCCTGTCCTGTCTGTAGCTATCCTATGCTGCCCTGTCCTGTCTGTAGTTAGCTTATGCTGCACTGTCCTGTCTGTAGTTATCTTATGATATCCTGTCCTGTCTGGAGCTATCCTATGCTGACCTGTCCTGTCTGGAGATATCCTATGCTGCCCTGTCCTGTCTGGAGCTATCCTATGCTGCCATGTCTTGTCTGGAGCTAGTATATGCTGCCCTGTCCTGTCTGGAGCTACCCTATGCTGCCCTGTCCTGCCTGTAGCTATCCTATGCTGCCCTGTCCTATCTGGAGCTATCCTATGCTGCCCTGTCCTGTCTGGAGCTATCCTATGCTGTCCTGTCTTGTCTGGAGCTATCCTATGCTGCCATATCCTGTCTGGAGTTATCCTATGCTGCCCTGTCCTTTCTGGAGCTATCCTATGCTGCCCTGTCCTGTCTGTAGCTATCCTATGCTGTCCTGTCTTGTCTGGAGCTATTCTATGCTGCCCTGTCCTGTCTGGAGCTATCCTATGCTGCCCTGTCCTGTCTGTAGCTATCCTATGCTGCCCTGTCCTGTCTGGAGCTATCCTATGCTGTCCTGTCTTGTCTGGAGCTATCCTATGCTGCCCTATCCTGTCTGGAGTTATCTTATGCTGCACTGTCCTGTCTGTAGTTATCTTATGATATCCTGTCCTGTCTGGAGCTATCCTATGCTGACCTGTCCTGTCTGGAGATATCCTATGCTGCCCTGTCCTGCCTGGAGCTATCCTATGCTGTCCTGTCTTGTCTGGAGCTATCCTATGCTGCCCTATCCTGTCTGGAGTTATCCTATGCTGCCCTGTCCTGTCTGGAGTTATCTTATGATGTCCTGTCCTGTCTGTAGCTATCCTATGCTGCCCTGTCCTGTCTGGAGTTATCTTATGATGTCCTGTCCTGTCTGGAGCTCCGGGGTCAGGGCAGGGCTGGGCAGGACAGCGGCGAACAGCAGATGGCCGGTATAACTCACACATCACCGCTGAGGACAAGTCAGGTCAGGTCAAGTCAAGGCAGGTCAGGAGAAATCGATTTTGACCGCGTAACCATTCCTTCCGAGCAGCCAGCAGCAGACAAAGCATATGAGCCACGGTTAACAGCACACATATAACAGAAGACGTCGGGTAAAAGACGACGTGCACTTAAAACAACTAACGGGAGACAGGAAATATTTGTCTGCTGCGGAATTCGAAGGCAGGCAGGCTCTCAGCCCTGTATGCTTGCTGCCCGTGGCCATGCAGTGCGGGCCTGGCCGGCCGGGCCCGGTGGGGGTGGGAGGCGGGCTTGAAGAGCTGTTCACACCGGGCGGCCTTTGTGCCAGCAGTGGGTGAGTCCAGTGCGCTGTTGTGGCAGCAGTGCGCTGTTTTGGCCGCGGCGTCCTGCCGGGACAACACTCGACAGCGGGCCGGATCGCTGTGCGACACGCTGGACCACGCAGAAATAACAAACAGCGCGCCACTACAAATACCGGCGGCACGGTACGGCGGCCCGGCGCGGCGCGGCGTGTTTTCGGTGCGGCGGCCGATTGTTCTGCTAACGGTGCGCCCAGCTGCCGTGCGGCCGACACGGCGCGCCAGTGGGAAATGTGACGCGCTCGGCGCGGCGGGGCGGCGGACGGGTCGGTGTCTGCCCACCAGTCGGCCACCGGAGGCGGCGTCTGACCAGTCTGACCCAGTCTGACCCAGTCTGACCCAGTCTGACCCGCCATACCCGGTCACCGATTGTGACCGATTGATATATCGGCGTACGGGTTCCCAGCGCGGCGATGTCTGGTTCCTGAGCGGGCACCACGAGCTCACCGGTTCCATTGTGAGGCGCGCACCCGCAGCAGCCACCAATTCATTACGGCTCTCTCTATTACACTAATTATGTATCGGCTGGTGTGATGGATCCTGGGAAAGCGGGCAGAGGTGTGGCGTTCCCGGCTAAAATGGTGATGGAGCCCGTGTCCAGCCGGTAAGCGGCCGTGTTTGTTTAAGTGACCGTTGTGGCTAATCTGGCCAGCGTCAGCCGGCAGATTATCTCCTCACCGCTGGCTTCTGTAGCGGCCCGCCAGCTGAAGCCGCCGCCGTAAGCAGCCATTATCGCAGCGGAGAGCGTCTGAACGGCGCCCATACAGAACATTAACCAACTCCGACCGAGATCCGATCGCAGCTGAGAGCGTCTGAACGGCGCCCATACAGAACATTAACCAACTCCGACCGAGATCCGATCGCAGCTGAGAGCGTCTGAACGGCGCCCATACAGAACATTAACCAACTCCGACCGAGATCTGAGCGCAGCCGGGAGCGTCTGAACGGCGCCCATACAGAACATTAACCAACTCCGACCGAGATCCGATCGCAGCGGAGAGCGTCTGAACGGCGCCCATACAGAACATTAACCAACTCCGACCGAGATCCGATCGCAGCGGAGAGCGTCTGAACGGCGCCCATACAGAACATTAACCAACTCCGACCGAGATCCGAGCACACAAGATCCCGCCAAATCTCATTAGCATACCTATATCGGCAGGTTTGTTTAATACAAACTGTGTTTTCAAATAAGTCCCACTTTCATAAAATGACTGGTTTGTTGCATGTGATTTTAAGTTAAATTTCCTTTTTTTATTAGTTTTTTTCTTTCCATAAACTAATCAATTAGTTAAACAAATTAGTATTAGTTTTTTTTCTTTGATTAGTTTCGGCATCGTGCTAAATAAATACGACACCGATATTCCCAAGGGCATGTGTGTATTGCAAAAAAGACGACGACGCAATTTCTAGTTCTACCAATTGTTACCCGTGCTCCATTTCTTTCCCAATCCTCGAATACCTGAGCGAATTAAAAGCAAACAGCTAAATACGGCAGCTCTACGTATTTTGGTGCACTTCAGGCATCGAACTATTTCTAAAACTCAATTAAACTTCATGCAGACTCGTAGTGTAATGCAGATTGGAGCATATGTCACCTGATGGCTCATCAACGCATATTTAACCCGCGCACTGCAGGGGCTTTGCGCCGAACACGAACTGCAGGGGGTTGATCTCCGCCCCCCCCCCTGAGATCTCGAAAACTACGCTACGTAACGAGAAGCGGAAAAGGGCATTTGATAGCTTGGTACATGTTCTATCGAAAGTATTCAGTGTTCTTTTAGGTCAGGTCAAAATTGAGGTCACCAGAGGTCATCAAAGGTCAAATTTTCCAGTTTTTTCCTGTTTTAGGACATCGCTCCAGAAATTCCCATATATCTCGGAAACGATGCTAGTTAGAAACAAACGGAAAAAAGCAAACGCCAGCCAGTGAAATTTACAATCGCTGAAGTGCCCTCAGATTTGATCTCAGGTCAATATTTGATGCTCCAGAGGTAAAAAAAAAATCCGTTTTTTGCTAAATCGTTTTTTGCTATTAACTTTATACTTAATAAAGATAACGAAAAACTGTTTACGCCATTGTATTTATCTTGTCAAGGCGCTTCGAATGATATACATGGTGGCCTTGTTAAGTCAACTTAACAATTTGACCTCAGGTCAAGGTCAAGTGGTGACCCAAGTAGGGCATGTTGCATATGAGAAGACGTATCTCGACGAGACAAACACATTGATGTCTGTTTTACTTATCTATCTTCATTATGTCGGGAGTTATTGCCAAAAAAGTGATGGTGACCTCGCATGACCTCAAATGACCCAATAGGGGTCACTGAACAAAAATTACACTTGGATCATCAAGAATATCCTATAATAACATTATCCAGAATTAATTGGACTAATATCATGCATATCCTTGAAATAGGAAGCATTTGCATATTTCCCCATTTACTTATTATGGGCAGGTTACGAAATTGACCTGACCTTAGGTCACCGATATAAAATTCCGAGATAAACGAATTGTAAGTACTTATGCCCTCATGATATCCTGTAAGTTTCAAACTGATCGGTGAAAAACTCTGGCTTTGGCACAACTGCAAACAGTTTTGGAGGTGGGGTCACTTGACCTGGTCTGGTGACCTGACCTGAGATGACCCGAGGTTATTTTTTTCTTCAAAGTGTGCGCAATTGATGTCCTAACAGGTGTGCCAAATCCCGGCGGCGCTGCGCGCCGCCATTTTTTCGCTATCTTTGAAAACCTGAGGGGGGCGGAAATCAACCCCCCTGCAGTGCGCGGGTTAAAGGAAATAGTTCACCTTCGGAAATTTTTCAGAACACGATTTTATTATATTTTGTAATACAGTTTCTTTTTTCCTTTTTTAAAAATGGTCCTACATCGCGCCAATTCAGGACAGAAGGTTGTAAATTATTGATTTTATGGTGTGCGTTATTGGTCTGCGAATGCTCCCTGGCAGTGCTGGCACTTTCAGACGGAACGGTATACCATATATGCGCCGTATTCCTTCGCCAAAAAGTCAAATATCTTCGGCTGGAGAGTCTTTTCAGCCAAGAAAAGTTACAGATAAGGATGTCTCAACACGGGCTACAAAACTGCTATTTCAGTTCAAAACCCATGTTGAAGGTGAACTATTTCCTTTAAAGCAATGTAAATGTCCTACACAGTCTGAGAGGGCGCCGATGTTTTCCTGCAATCCGGACCAGGGCGCTGTAGTCTGTACAGTATCCGTAGCGTGGCGCACACAGGCTACGGTACGGCGCGCGTGGCGCATACTGCTTAATCCCTATTACAAGGTCGAGCAGTTCAGTGATTCGATGACCGACAGACATCCGGGGACTTTGCCAAACAGAGCTGGTGACGCCGCATCTAAAAGTGTTCATCCCTCATGGCCGTCTAGACTGAGTGTCTGTGTCTGCAACGCTGTCGATTGTCACCAAACGACTCTGGAGAAGCAGCGTGACCACTCGACTCTGGCAGCGTGACCACTCCACATTTAAGGGATTTATCTGCGGGCGGGTAAAAACAGCCGCTGATTAGCCGGTGTTTGGCGGCGCCGTTTTTAGTGAAGGATTGGGCTGTTTTTGTCGGGTCAATGCCGGAGATTCCTGTCTGGCTGCGTCTCATGGACCAATTAACCGGCAGAATAGGACCACTCTGGCGACAGACGGGCCGGCGTCACAGTCCCTCTGACGGCGGCGACCAGGCCACCGCCCGACCAGAGGGACGCGGCGGCGTCACCGTCCCTCTGACGGCGGCGACACAGACCCGGTCTCAGTCTACATACACTGAGCACTGACCAGGCCGCCGCCCGGCCAGAGGGACGGGCCGGCGTCACCGTCCCTCTGACGGCGGCGACACAGACCCGGTCTCGGTCTACATACACTGAGCACTGACCAGGCCACCGCCCGGCCAGAGGGACGGGCCGGCGTCACCGTCCCTCTGACGGCGGCGATACAGACTCGGTCTCAGTCTACATACACTGAGCACTGACCAGGCCACCGCCCGACCAGAGGGACGCGCCGGCGTCACCGTCCCTCTGACGGCGGCGACACAGACTCGGTCTCAGTCTACACTGACCAGGCCACCGCCCGGCCAGAGGGACGCGCCGGCGTCACCGTCCCTCTGACGGCGGCGACACAGACTCGGTCTCAGTCTTCACTGACCAGGCCACCGCCCGGCCAGAGGGACGCGCCGGCGTCACCGTCCCTCTGACGGCGGCGACACGGACCCGGTCTCAGTCTACACTGACCAGGCCACCGCCCGGCCAGAGGGACGCGCCGGCGTCACCGTCCCTCTGACGGCGGCGACACAGACCCGGTCTCGGTCTACACTGACCAGTGACCAGGCCACCGCCCGGCCAGAGGGACGCGGCGGCGTCACCGTCCCTCTGCCGGCGGCGACACAGACCCGGTCTCAGTCTACATACACTGAGCACTGACCAGGCCAGAGGGACGGGCCGGCGTCACCGTCCCTCTGACGGCGGCGACACAGACCCGGTCTCAGTCTACACTGAGCAGGCCACCGCCCGGCCAGGGGGACGGGTCGGCGTCATCGTCCCTCTGACGGCGGCGACACAGACCCGGTCTCGGTCTACACTGACCAGTGACCAGGCCACCGCCCGGCCAGAGGGACGCGGCGGCGTCACCGTCCCTCTGCCGGCGGCGACAAAGACCCGGTCTCAGTCTACATACACTGAGCACTGACCAGGCCAGAGGGACGGGCCGGCGTCACCGTCCCTCTGACGGCGGCGACACAGACCCGGTCTCAGTCTACACTGAGCAGGCCACCGGCCGGCCAGGGGGACGGGTCGGCGTCACCGTCGCTCTGACGGCGGCCCAGCGGCCAATTCCGTCTTGATCGACACTCAGCCGACATGTCCACTGCCCAGCCAGGCCGAGTCCCCACTGACCACTGTGTACTGTGTAGGCCGCTGTAGTGAATAGTCTCCTCTGCTGCCGCTGGTGGTGTCTCTCACCTCCCCAGTCGGCAGCCCGCTGTAACACGGGGCCTGACTCTGCCCGAGTCGGGCCGTGTCGGCCGCTCACCAGCGCGCGGCGCTCCATCACGCGTGTGTGTATATGTGTTGTGCTATCTGGGGCTGTGACGGACGGTGGCCCATCTCACGCCGGCCTAATCCAAACATCTGCAATCAGACAGAAACGCCGCCGCCGACGCGGAGGCGTAAGCCGCTCAGCATGACGAATGGCCACACAGGGCGATAATCGGCAGCACAGCTCAGGCAACACGGCAACACGGTCCCGGCAACGCGGCTCAGGCAACACGGCTCAGACAACACGGCTCAGGCAACACGGCTCAGGCAACACGGCTCAGGCAACACGGCTCAGGCAACACGGCTCAGGCAACACGGCTCAGGCAACACGGCAACACGGTCCCGGGAACGCGGCTCAGACAACACGGCTCAGGCAACACGGCTCAGGCAACACGGCTCAGGCAACACGGCAACACGGTCCCGGGAACGCGGCTCAGGCAACACGGCTCAGGCAACACGGCTCAGGCAACACGGCTCAGGCAACACGGCTCAGGCAACACGGCTCAGGCAACACGGCTCAGGCAACACGGCAACACGGTCCCGGGAACGCGGCTCAGACAACACGGCTCAGGCAACACGGCTCAGGCAACACGGCTCAGGCAACACGGCTCAGGCAACACGGCAACACGGTCCCGGGAACGCGGCTCAGGCAACACGGCTCAGGCAACACGGCTCAGGCAACACGGCTCAGGCAACACGGCTCAGGCAACACGGCTCAGGCAACACGACTCAGGCAACACAGCTCAGGCAACACGGCTCAGGCAACACGGCTCAGGCAACACGGCAACACGGTCCCGGGAACGCGGCTCAGGCAACACGGCTCAGGCAACACGGCTCAGGCAACACGGCTCAGGCAACACGGCAACACGGTCCCGGGAACACGGCTCAGGCAACACGGCTCAGGCAACACGGCTCAGGCAACACGGCTCAGGCAACACGGCTCAGGCAACACGGCAACACGGTCCCGGGAACACGGCTCAGGCAACACAGCTCAGGCAACACGGCAACACGGTCCCGGGAACACGGCTCAGGCAACACGGCTCAGGCAACACGGCTCAGGCAACTCTGCTCAGGCAACACGGCTCAGGCAACATAGTTCAGGCAGCAACAGACTTCGTTAAACAGTCCTAGTAGCTAGCGCCGATTGCCGTGCCACTGCGATGTAGTGCAGCAGTACGCCGCCGTTGGCCACGTGGCGGTCCTGCCTTTCTGCCGTGGCGTGCAGGTCGGCAGCCGCGACCGGTCAACATGGTGTGCAACTATGGTCATATGGCTGTCAACTGGAGATATATATGGACAGTGGACAGTGTTCGGTGTGGAGGTGTCCATCATACGGGAGCCGGACATAGTCTGTGCTGCCGTCCGACATCTGCCGATGTCAGCTCCTCTGAACATGCTGCTCAGCAGAGTGTCGATATGCCGTGTCATATTCATGAGCACGGTAGCAGCGTGTTGGCGCAATGATTCAGATCTGGCGGCCGTGCTCATGAAAGTCAGTCCTCTCATAACCGCGCTATCTGAATACGGACGTGATGGTTCAATAACTCAAACTGCCGCCTGCATTGAACTATTCATCTCAGGTAAATGTTCCGATTTATAATATGCACATTTTGTATCGGCGACGGCATACGCTTTCCGCCGCCGCCAGATTCCGTGAGACGGTGACAGAGCAGGTCGGCCGGTGATGGAGTGGCAGTATTTCCGGTCCAGACGCCCGGAGGAGCCGGAGCCCTCCGCTCGGACGTCCGGCTGCCGATGCAGCAGACAAATTACCGGCTCTAGCGTGGCGTGTGTACACAGGCGGCCGGTGACGGAGTCGGGCGGCGGTAAATAGTTACCGCCCGCTGGGACCGGCCGGCTCACCGTGCCGTGTGAGCCACCGTGGCCGGCTCACCGTGCCGCCGGACGGGTAAACATGGCCGGTCCGATTTGTGACGGTGTTTGATCGGCGGCCGATTTACGGCTGCCGGTTGCCGGCGCGACGCCGTCCGGTAGCAGACGCTGATTTGTAGTCGGTGTGTTCCCGGGTGCTCGGCCAAATGGTCCGTCCAACACCCGCCGCGCCGCAGCCGGAAAAATATGTTTGCAGGATCGGTGTCGGCGGCGGCGGCGGCGGCGGCGGCGGCGGCGGCGGCGGCGGCGGCGGCCAATCGGCTAATGCAGCGTCGGCAGGGTGATTTCCGCCAGATAATCCGGCAATGATGGCAGACGCTGTCTCTGCAAAGGAGCGAGTGAATTCGCCTGAACG
>JAXIVJ010018337.1:0-23518 GCA_036785665.1 Chirona hameri | reverse complement strand
ATACTTAAATACTTTGAAATACTTAAATACTTTGAAATGCTTAAATACTTTGAAATACTTAAATACTTTGAAATACTTAAATACTTTGAAATACAGTTTGATTGAAATTTGTTTGTTTTAATAAATCTAGTCCGAATATGTTGAGTGGACGGAATTATGAGGTCATGTCCCGTGCTAAGCACAGCTTATTGTTCAGCTCCTGACCCCACCATCGGACCTCGCAATTCCTGGTAACCGGCAGGATTTAGAAGCGAAAGTTGTGCGTGCCCGAACATACCTGGACATTATAGGCAGTCATCAAATACATTTTTTTCTTCTTGATCACACTCTTCCACCCGAAATGATCGTGCCCTCAGACAGCAGAAGACATACGGTATCAATAAAAAGTGTCCACAAATTAAAATTAATCCTGCCGTTTAGGTTTAAAATAACTAGCAAAATTAGCTTCTGGCGTTGCAGTCTCCAGTCTAGGCATGCTTCTGAGCCATTCTTCATCGTTCTTATAAAACGGTCAATGTTTTGTTTAACTTATTTCTGCTCACATTTTAGCTGTTTGATCTAGCTGTGGCACGTTTACCTTCCTTCAACTCTGAAATTGCCACCAAAATACGTTTAATTTTCATGGATTAACAGCAGACTGGTTATTGATTCGACTTTGATTGAATCGATTGGAATCGTTCAATCAAAATCCCTTGAATCAATGAAGAATCGATTCACCACCGGATTTTGTGATTCATGAATCATGATTGAATCAAAACCCGCATAGAAACAAGGCTGATTGAATCAGAAAGACTGTGCAATGCTATTTCAATGGTGAGTCAAACGTGATTTGATCAAAAAATGTTTTTGATTCTTTAAATTGGAAAGAATAATTTCTTAAAATGGATATCCATGAATCAAACGGTGACTGAATCATTCATATTCCAAAATGAATCGTGATTGAATCCTTCCACAAAAGGTGAATCAATAACCAGTCTGATTAACAGTAAGAGGACTAACAAAAGAGGACTAAGTAAAGACTAACACCAAATTTCCATAGGTCTCGCTAGTATTTTGGGAAGAAACATTGTTGGGGTAATAGGCATCGCATGCAATATGGTAACTACTGTTTATCCTTGGTCTGCAACTTATTTCTATACATTCAGTGCTATCCTATACCTACCTCTCGGTGCACAATTGCTTACGTAAACTTGTTCTTATGCGATGCACGTACGCACCTATCTGTGCGGTCGGTTGCCGCGTAAACGGACAGCAAGCTACCGGGATGTTTTTAAAGTGATGAAGTTCCGACAGGGAAGGATCGTCCTATAAACGCTGAACGAAAAAGTGTGCCTGCATCATCACCCGGCTACCTGCGGTTGACTAGGATAGACGTCATGCTGGCGGAAGATGAGCTACCACGCTGTCACTTCGGACGCTGCAGCTGGCCGGCACCAAGCACCATCGAGTTGTCCAGCCCGCTCTCTTCTGCTGCTCCTGGCATACATAACATACGATAGGGCATGCGAGATGCCCACGGAGACTGCCAGACCACCACTAAAGCCTCCAGACGAGAGCGTAATACTCCCATACAGGCGCTGCCTGAGGCGGTTGAGCCACAGGCCTGGGAGATGAGGCCGGAAGTGGGCGGGCTATACTGGCGGAGCCGCTGTAGGCCACATGGCCTGGAAGATGAGGCCGGAGTGGGGCGGGCTATACTGGCGGAGCCGCTGTAGGCCACATGGGCCGGAAGATGAGGCCGGTGTGAGCGGGCTATACTGGCGGAGCCGCTGTAGGCCACAGGCCTGGAAGATGAGGCCGGAGTGGGGCGAGCTATACTGGCGGAGCCGCTGTAGGCCACATGGGCTGGAAGATGAGGCCGGAGTGGGCGGGCTATACTGGCGGAGCCGCTGTAGGGCCACATGGGCTGGAAGATGAGGCCGGAGTGTGGGCGGGCTATACTGGCGGAGCCGCTGTAGGCCACATGGGCTGGAAGATGAGGCCGGAGTGGGCGGGCTATACTGGCGGAGCCGCTGTAGGCCACATGGGCTGGAAGATGAGGCCGGAGTGGGGTGGGCTATACTGGCGGAGCCGCTGTAGGCCACATGGGCTGGAAGATGAGGCCGGAGTGGGCGGGCTATACTGGCGGAGCCGCTGTAGGCCACATGGGCTGGAAGATGAGGCCCGGAGTGGGCGGGCTATACTGGCGGAGCCGCTGTAGGCCACATGGCCTGGAAGATGAGGCCGGAGTGGGCGGGCTATACTGGCGGAGCCGCTGTAGGCCACATGGGCTGGAAGATGAGGCCGGAGTGGGCGGGCTATACTGGCGGAGCCGCTGTAGGCCACATGGCCTGGAAGATGAGGCCGGAGTGGGCGGGCTATACTGGCGGAGCCGCTGTAGGCCACATGGGCTGGAAGATGAGGCCGGAGTGGGCGGGCTATACTGGCGGAGCCGCTGTAGGCCACATGGGCTGGAAGATGAGGCCGGTGTGAGCGGGCTATACTGGCGGAGCCGCTGTAGGCCACAGGCCTGGAAGATGAGGCCGGAGTGGGCGAGCTATACTGGCGGAGCCGCTGTAGGCCACATGGGCTGGAAGATGAGGCCGGAGTGGGCGGGCTATACTGGCGGAGCCGCTGTAGGCCACAGGCCTGGAAGATGAGGCCGGAGTGGGCGGGCTATACTGGCGGAGCCGCTGTAGGCCACATGGGCTGGAAGATGAGGCCGGAGTGGGCGGGCTATACTGGCGGAGCCGCTGTAGGCCACATGGGCTGGAAGATGAGGCCGGAGTGGGCGGGCTATACTGGCGGAGCCGCTGTAGGCCACATGGGCTGGAAGATGAGGCCGGAGTGGGCGGGCTATACTGGCGGAGCCGCTGTAGGCCACATGGGCTGGAAGATGAGGCCGGAGTGGGCGAGCTATACTGGCGGAGCCGCTGTAGGACACATGGGCTGGAAGATGAGGCCGGAGTGGGCGGGCTATACTGGCGGAGCCGCTGTAGGCCACATGGGCTGGAAGATGAGGCCAGAGTGGGCGGGCTATACTGGCGGAGCCGCTGTAGGCCACATGGGCTGGAAGATTGAGGCCGGAGTGGGCGGGCTATACTGGCGGAGCCGCTGTAGGCCACATGGGCTGGAAGATGAGGCCGGAGTGGGCGGGCTATACTGGCGAGAGCCGCTGTAGGCCACATGGGCTTGGAAGATGAGGCCGGAGTGGGCGGGCTATACTGGCGGAGCCGCTGTAGGCCACATGGGCTGGAAGATGAGGCCAGAGTGGGCGGGCTATACTGGCGGAGCCGCTGTAGGCCACATGGGCTGGAAGATGAGGCCGGAGAGTGGGCGGGCTATACTGGCGGAGCCGCTGTAGGCCACATGGGCTGGAAGATGAGGCCGGAGTTGGCGAGCTATACTGGCGGAGCCGCTGTAGGCCACATGGGCTGGAAGATGAGGCCGGAGTGGGCGGGCTATACTGGCGGAGCCGCTGTAGGCCCCATGGGCTGAAAGATGAGGCCGGAGTGGGCGGGCTATACTGGCGGAGCCGCTGTAGGCCACATGGGCTGGAAGATGAGGCCGGAGTGGGCGGGCTATACTGGCGGAGCCGCTGTAGGCCACATGGGCTGGAAGATGAGGCCGGAGTGGGCGGGCTATACTGGCGGAGCCGCTGTAGGCCACATGGGCTGGAAGATGAGGCCGGAGTGGGCGGGCTATACTGGCGGAGCCGCTGTAGGCCACATGGGCTGGAAGATGAGGCCGGAGTGGGCGAGCTATACTGGCGGAGCCGCTGTAGGCCACATGGGCTGGAAGATGAGGCCGGAGTGGGCGAGCTATACTGGCGGAGCCGCTGTAGGCCACATGGGCTGGAAGATGAGGCCGGAGTGGGCGAGCTATACTGGCGGAGCCGCTGTAGGCCACATGGGCTGGAAGATGAGGCCGGGAAGTGGGCGGGCTATACTGGCGGAGCCGCTGTAGGCCACATGGGCTGGAAGATGAGGCCGGAGTGGGCGAGCTATACTGGCGGAGCCGCTGTAGGCCACATGGGCTGGAAGATGAGGCCGGAGTGGGCGGGCTATACTGGCGGAGCCGCTGTAGGCCACATGGGCTGGAAGATGAGGCCGGAGTGGGCGGGCTATACTGGCGGAGCCGCTGTAGGCCACATGGGCTGGAAGATGAGGCCAGAGTGGGCGGGCTAAACTGGCGGAGCCGCTGTAGCCACATGGGCTGGAAGATGAGGCCGGAGTGGGCGGGCTATACTGGCGGAGCCGCTGGTTCTCCACTAATGTCCGCCTTGGTCTGAAAGCGGCGGCAGCATCAAGTTTGTCGTAAATCTACCTAAGGGTCGCATATCTGTGTTTGCAGACCGCGGGACCAACAACGTGGCACTGCGTCTGGAGGGGCGGCCGCCGCTGACTGATCAGACGCGGCTTTTGACCTGACCTACGCCGGACAACAGCGCGTGGGTTGCCGGGTAACCGGGCCCAGGTCCCCTGAGAGAGGGAACAGTGGAGCCCATTTGTCATCCCAGGCCGCTTGTCGGGCGGCAGCGGTGGGCCGGGCGGCTCACATTTCCAGAAGTGTAAAGTGCCAACTTTCTATATATAGTGGGCGCCAAAATATTCCCTACAAGAACTTGCTCCGGGGCCGAAAATGTCCCAATTTAACAATCTGTTTTGCTCTGTGGTCATCAATTATGTAAAGAGTAATGCACAACTACAAATACTTTTCAAATTAGCTGTCAAGTTTCTTTCTTGATTATTGCTAGTTGTGAACCCCAAATACCACCACCCCGAACCTTCGGCCGATATATTTGTATCGGATAGAAATCATTATCGCCAAAAAAATACTTGTTCTGAAATGTCTGGTAACGTTCTGGGCCGCGATCGTAGCGTGGAACACTTCCATTGCTTTAACATAGGAGCCGCGAACCGACGGTCAGAATTTTAAGAGCGGCCCCCGTCTGCCTTTGGAAATACCTCACGAAATTATCCGACCCATTGCGAAATATGAGAGATTGTTTTGGTCGTTTGAGGTTTACCAAGTGGTATCTCAAGATTCTGATAGTAACGCCACCACAAGCAAGGATGGCGTTGCTATCAGACTGTGAGATTAGCTTGCAGGCCGTTGTCATCCCAATGCCTATAAGCTGTTCAATAAATGCCCCCGGTGCCGTCAACGAAACATTACTTTTTGGATCCCTGTGAGTTTCCCTGTCATTAATATGAGACTTAATACAGTCTAACATACATTATTGATGATTTACTTTACATGCATGCCACTTGCAAAGTAGTATTTCATATATTTAGCCTGCTATGTTGGATATAAGTATGCGATCGGTGACGTCAAGGCAGATACTGTGCAGCAGGGAAAGTTCTACCTTATTTTTATGGCCTTGATTAGCTTGAAGTTGAACTTGTTTGACTATCCGATTCCATTGTTTGAATTTGCTTTGGTTTTGAAACATATATATTTGGTTTACAATGCTTTACAATGCTAGTCTGATGTTTGGAGTCAGAGTATAGAAAGATGGATAATCCTGTATTGGTAGGTACTTGTTCAAAGTATTTTTATTTTAGTATCCACTGTTGAATGAAATATTTTAAAAATAATTAAGGAAAAAATGAAAATAGAAGTATAAAACTTGTACCTATATTCATTATTTAAGGTGGCGAAAACTCTGTGTATGTTAATCATGATAATGATAATGAAAATAACTGGTAACCTCATAATAAGTATGTAAAGTAATAAAATTAAGGCCGAAATTATATTAGATATTTCGCTATTGAAGCTTCGTCAGCAAGCTTCAATAGCTTCAAGCAGCAAGCTATCGTGACTTTTGCTCACAATGCGGTGACACAGACAAGGGCGGATCCAGAATGGGTGGTTTGGGTCATTTTTTTGAGGGGGTTGGGCAAATCCCAAAAAAGTCTCACACAATTCTGAAAACTCATCGGATTTTCGCTTGCTTGTGCATCGATAACTGATTTAAAAACATTCCTTAGTACAAATTGCCTAGGTTATTTATATTATCTCAGGAAATGTGTAAAATTTGCGCCGATTTCAGGTGGTTGTGGGGGGGGGGGGGGGCATGGCCCGTGGCCCTCCTCTGGACCCGCCCATGGACACAGAACATTGGTTTTAGGAAAGAATATGTGCATTAGAGATGCACTTTACACCTAACAACTTTGAAAAACTGGTGAGGTACAGTACTTCAAGCAAGGTTAGCAAGTCAGCCCCAATCAATGTGATGAGAATGCTAACTTTTTGACCAAAAGATAGGCTTATCACATGCTTAGCTTTTAAGTTTCTACTGAAGCTGGATAGACAAATATCCATTTTCTGTTCTGGTGTTAGATCATGTCCAGACATTTGAGCCCTTGGTGGCCAAATTCAGAGACATAGATGGAATTGAGGGATGTCAAAATTGTGTCTTATCAAAAATGATAGCATGCAGGAGGTGTTTGGGTCTAAAAATATGAAAATGAGGACAAAATTGCCATGTTTTTAAAGCTGGACACCTCATTTTATGCTATCACATCTGGCAACATGAAATATTTTTGACATTCCTCTCCTAACTCCCTGAATTTGGCTACAATGTTTGAGCCTGGTGCACAAAACTGCCCAAGTCATACAACTTGACAGCACCATACTGTGCATGATTGCATTACAGCAGCAATTGTAGAAATTAGTTTCACTGTGCCACTTTAAAAATGATTTAGCAATGAGCTACTGATGAACAATGAGCAGTGAGCACCTTATACCTACAATGTCACCTAATTTTGAAAGCTGGAATCAGTTAGATAACTACAAAAGGACAATGATACCTGTTAAAAAGGAAACTAAAAAATGACAATGATACCTATTAAAAAGGAAACTGAAAAGGATAATGATGCCTGTTAAAAAAGCAATGGAATGTTAATATTCTCTCCAAATGGATAACATCTTCATATACTGCAGGCTAAAACTTAATGGCCAAGAAAACATTTACATTTGAAAGGAACAACATTCAACAATGCAGGTGGCCATAGGATGGCCTCTCATCCTTCTTATTGATATGAAATTCAATATTTGTATGGCAAGGCATGAAATAAAATGTATAGGTATATAGTCATTGCTCAAACACAGAACACTGCGCTGATGAATTCATGGGTTCAAGATTTTGAGATTCTGTTAACAACAGGGCATGCCATGCATGGGTGGACCTTTTCTTAAAAAAGTTGGTGGGGCCAAAATGTCATATTGGCTGGGTGTTTTGCATGGTTGAAGTTAAAATTGACCATTTTAATCCAGGAAACCTTCAAATCTGATGAAAGTTGGTGGGGCAAACCACAAGTTGGTGGGGCAGTGGCTCCACCATTTGAATAGGAAACTCCACCTGTGATGCCATGTGCAGTGATAGTTTGCCAAAAACACATAGCGTAAGTAAATATGTAATATCCAGTCCGGTGAAACCACCTGAACACGAATAGTATAAGTCTGGTATTTTGGCATGTAGTTAAGGTATAGTACTTTTCATATTAAAATACAAATAATTGAACGCAGGTGGTTTTGAACATTTTGCGTGCAATCATCTAAGCATGCCACTTATCAGGACACTAATGTTCTGATAAAATATTGTATACATGCTCAGACTTTCGTTTGATAAATATTTGCCAATAGTGGGCAACCTCAGGAATTCTTGTGCACCCTCTGGGAAGTGGGAATTCAGCCTGGCTCAAGCTAGGGGCCTGGGGTTACCCATTGTTGGTCAAGCAATTTTCAGATTACTTACAAATGATCAATATAAAAATAAATACTAACCACAGCACAAGGTGCTATCATCACTTTCCCTATTATGATTATATCTCACATGATGGGGTAAAAGTGCAATCTTTGGACACTGCCTAACCTCAGACATTTCATGCTATCAGAGTGCAGACAATACTGACGCACAGTGTTTTAGTGTGCCTGTATTGTTTACATTTTGATAGCTTGAAAAGTCTGAGGTTAGGTGTGTCCGGGGTTACAACAGTTGTTGATCGTACAGCACATCATACATGCCAAATGCTATTTCCTCATTACCTAATATCAATTAATAATGAATATAATGATGATTAAAATAACCGGTAATGATAATTAAAATAACCGGTAACCTCATAATAAGTATGTAAAGTAATGAATTAAGGCCGAAATTATATTAGATATTTCGCTATTGAAGCTTCGTCAGCAATGGTGACGAAGCTTCAATAGCGAAAATGACCCAAACCACCCATTCTGGATCCGAGCCAGTAAATGACACTTCATGCCGCGGTACTTATACCTGGGGACCGAATTTATACCTGGGGGCCGAATTTATACCTGGGGGCCGAATTTTCCAATACAAGATTAGGTGGGAGCCACTTGAAGCGTTTTTACCACCCCTGCACACTTATCCCCTCGAAACGCGGTTTGAAAGACGGGCTCCTCCAGGAGGCGCCCTCCGCCGCAAGTTGGCCCAGAGTTGGTACCGTTCTTTGATGGGCACGAGCACGTCGCCGCCGTTGACTGGTCTGGACAGGGCTGCGGCGGCTAAAAATCCACCAACCGCGAGCGGGCCACTGGCCGGGTTGGCCCAATATCTTCGTGTTGGCAAGAACCCTTCCCGGCAGGCAGTGCAGTGCGACTCATTTAGCTGCAGGAGGGAGGGGGGGGGGGGGGGAGGGGCTGGTGCCGTATCTTTGGGCAGAGGTCTATTTTTTCGGTAACTTGGTAGCGAGCGTTGGCGACAGATTTTTGTAAGTGAAGCGACAAATATTGGGCTTTGGGGAAGTTTATGCTGTTGTTGGAGGATCAGAGCCCGGCCGAACCGAGCAAGTGAATGGATCTTGTTTGTTACACTTGGTTGTGTGTCCCATTTTTTGTGAACAAAAACAAAACGGGACAGTTTTCAGAATACAAAAATGATGACTGGGTTAAATATTACTCTTTTTTTACATTTTTACATTTACATTTTATACATTCACATTTTGTACATTTTACACGTGGGGAAAACGGTCCCAAGCACAAGCAAATAAATGATCACGCAACACAAGATATGCTTCATGGATTTCACCCACAATACAACACATAAGGTATGCTTGCAAGCAAAAATATAAACGAGTGGTTTTCGGGATCGTACGGACTTAATGGCATAATCATTAACAGCAGCTGCGTTTCTTTGGGGCGATCGATTTTTCGCTGCCGGTATGCGTATTTCGGTTTCCCTCATTCTAATTGTCACCGGGTAGCGTAAAAATGAACATAAGTCAGTCAAAAATATAGATATTGATTTGAAATTTGGTTTGGACATCGTTCATACTTGGTTCTCCAATATATATTCCGGTTTTTTAATATATTTAAGAAAAACAAAAAATGTGATTATTTTTTTTTTGTGAGAAATTTCCACAATTTTTTCTATTTTTAATATATTAAAAAACCGGAAGATATATTGGAGAACCAAGTATGGACGATACCCAAACCGAATTTCAAAACCATATATATATATATATATATATATATTTTGACTGACTTATGTCGTGTTTTACGCTAGCCGGTGGCAATTAGAATGAAGGAAACCGCACGACAGGCCAGCCCGGTAGCGGGCCGGTAGCGGGCCCATTGACTTACGTTAAAGGGAATAGGTCACCTTGAAAAATGTCTTAAAAATTGGCTATACGGGGTATGTTGAGCTGAAAATCACGAATATGACATTTGTTTGGACGATATATGGATATCCGTTGAGAAATGGACATGTTTCTCTTTTCTCCTTCATGGCCATAACAAACTTCAGGACAATGTATGACGTCATACATATGGTAGCTTGGATATGGAAGCAATTGCATACAATAACGGCAAGCATTTCCATGAAACAAACATGAAATACCTGGTCTGTGTAAAAATCAGATTCATGATCAATGATGTATAAGGTCAACCAAGAACTTACCAGAAAATCGTCGCGTTCAACTCAGGGTCGCCCCGTTTCTATATTGGGATTTGCACCTTCTTACAATACAATTTCACAAGCTCGGAATTCTGGCTTCTGATCCCGGCAATGCATCCAGTCACTGAACCAACTCGGTGGTAATAGCAGACCTTGGTAATAACAACCTATATTACTTCTGTACTATTTCAAAGTTACTAATGACCACGGCCAAAGTCTGTATAAATACCACGGCTAGTTTGCGGCAGAATCTGCGTATGACGCAATTCTGACGTCAGCGGGTATGACGTCATACCTCTGGCGAGCGTTCATTCCCCGATTGTGGCCCGGAAGAGCGGGAATGAAAACGGGCCCACTAGTCCTGTGTCGAAATTACTTAACGTAGAGAGGTAATTCTTTCACCACAAACCATTTTTAGATCTGCTCTACAAATCTGCTATCTCAGTCCAAAACCCCATGTTAAAGGTGAACTATTCTCTTTAAGCGAGTGACAGCAAGCTTGTAGTGAATGTGAGTGTCGCAGTGGGTGTTTGCATGATTTTCGAAAATAACTCGCGTATTTATCGAACGATTGCAATGAAACTTTCAGTACCCTAATTTTGAACAATTTGACACATACTCTCAACTTTTGTTAAGTTCTATCCCACATGACCCGTGACCTATGACCTGTTTCTCAAGGTCATGACAGGCGCAACTGGCGTCCCGTAGTATCGGTGCTTGTAACTTGTGCAGTTTCCTAGTGTTAGCTGCTCAGGAGCGTATGCAGAGGTAGAGGTGTCAACAGGTGACATTTATGGTTTCCACTGAGATTGTGACCTCAGTTCACCTTTTCAGAGGTCAACCGAGGTCACACTGATCTCCGATGACCTGATACGACCTTGTTTTCCCTATGGCAGTTGCTAGAACATTTTGTGACGCTGATTTCAAATTTGGCATCCATTTTACAATGTTATATGTTCCACTGGGGTCATGCATTTTTACAGGGGGGGGGGCGGGGGGTCGCAAGGATGAGGGGTAAATTGTCCATTTACTCCGATTTTTACAATTTATGTACCAGTCATAAGCATAATGTTTCAGGCATTCGGTGGGCGGTCTGCCTCGCTGCCTCTTCTCCTATTTCCGCCGCCACTGGAAGGAAACACGTGTGAGTATTTGGCTGCGGAAGTGGAGTGGGAGGGGGGGGGGGGGGCTCTTATCCCCCTATCTTAAGCATTATTCCTATATATGTTGCTTAGTTAGGATCGGATTACAAATATGATTTTCCCCCACCCCACCCATTCCTGGATAGCTTCCGTCGCCTCCGTGTGAGAGAGTGTGGGCGGGGATGCCAATGTATCCGATAGCCTGAGCGACTGCCTGACAGCATATTCAATTTAAAATAGTCATTTAAAGATATACAATATTAACGGTTCCTATTAACAGGTCCTTATTAGTTACGTGTTCCATGATGTCTACTACTCAGCATATCTTACGGTGCTTGATTAACTTTGGGTACGTACATGGTTAAATGCTTATCGATCATGACACTGACTGAGTGTCATGATTGAGCTCACATAAGTTTAGCAAACGTTGAAGTTAAGTCATTCACTTTTAGAGGAACGTACCACCGACAAATATGCCCAAATTGCGCAAGTTTCGTATCTCTATCGTTTATAATACCCAAGCTATTGACGAATTTATAGGGATAAAATGTTAGTTCCGGCAGTAGCCACTTGGGGCGCCCTAGTAGATGTTCGAGTTTTTTGTTGCTGACGGCAGGATGAGTTCTATTTTTACGAAAAAGAATGATATTACATAGGTTCTGGCTGCCTGGGGCACCATAACATTGTGTGAAGAGCATGTTCTGTGATTCATGACACAGCCTACTGGACAAAGTCCGTTCCGCCCTCTGGCGTCACCTGACCGGGCTGGCCCTGAACGCGACTGCTGGTACCGGCCGCTGTGTCAGCATATAAGTTAGCTATGGCTTTTGCACCAATAATTTTCACTAATGATGATGCTTTGCGTTAGGAATATTTTCGCAACTGTCTGTCACGGAAAAAATGTATGGTGACTGGTTGGTAGGTGAAGTTATAAATCTGGATGAAGAAGAAAATTCACCGTTACCTACTGTTGATTATAACCTGATATATTGTGCATCGTAGTATGATATATTACAAGCTACGTTTAATGCAAAATAGCGTAATCGTTAACGTTGCAAAATATAACGTAACGTAATTCGGTAGTGTAGCTTTGGCCCAAAAAACAAACGTAGCGTAGCGTAATTCCGTAGCGTTGCGTAGGGTAGGCCATCTCTGCATGTGACCTCAATTTGAAACTTTCGAGTATGCTGTAGATTTGTCTCATTGAGAGCTTTCGAATGCCCACTTGCACGTCTCGCTGCGATCATTGGTCCGAAAGATAACCAGGCGCTCGGCTGAGACCTAATGGCGTTCGGATGAGACCCCAGCCAATCCTGCCAATGCCGGGTTAATCTATACATTCCTCATATTATGTTCAAGTCACAATCTTCAAAGCCCTTTTTCTTCTGCTTTGCTTATCTTCCATCACGAACGGCACGCCTGCACTACGTTGCCAGACATCCCAAATGAACAGCACACGTGTGGCCATTCGCTGACTATTTTGTACTGCATCGAACAGGTGCTGGTTCCACTGCTATAGTGGCAACGTCGGCAACGTGAGGAGCTCCGATCGGTACCACTGTGTCACGCCTTCGTGGCGGGCACCGAGACCGAACGAGAGGCAGTGTTGGTCCCGCAGCCCTCCAACCCGCGAGATATGCCGGAAACGGGCTCTCGCACTGCCGTCGGCTGCCGGGGCGGCCTGCAGGGCACGCTGCGTAGGCGGGGGCAGGGGCAGGGCAGGCCGGCCATTGATGACCGGTAGCACGGCAACAGGCGCTCAAAGGCGACCGGCGGCTGCGACCGACGGCCCCCCTGTTGGCCCATCCGGCCACGACATGCACAGACGCGGGCGGCGCGCCGCATCCCAGCGGCAGGGACGCCATGCATGAAGCGTAAACAACGAGGTACGCCACCCGGCGGCCGTAGGCGCAGATATAGACGGCCATAGAAATAGATGGGCTGGCGAGGACTTGGCGCGAATGTTTGGGTGGGAAGATACATTATGTTGTTGGAAAGAATAAGGCAATGAGTTGTTTTGCTGCTGCGCAAGCATTTCAAAAAGCTTGATGCGGCTGTTACCAGAAGCGCAGTTAGCGTTTGTCATCATCTACTGTGAAGGGCATACCGCTTGGGACCCTAATTTTCGGCGATAACTTTTGAAGGAACCAACTGGCATGAACGAATTTCTCTCAATGGATTCTTCAGACCCTGCGCCAATTTGTACTCGGTTAATGTCAAACGATGATTTAGGGCACTTGCCATTCACATGTTAAAACTCGCGCAGGGAATTCAATCGGTGGGTAGAGGCTATCGTGAAAGGGTGGAGCTTTGCTCTGACGTCAAATCTTAGCTCCGCCCGGTTGACCTTGAACCAGCGCTGTTCGACCCGTGACCGGCCGGTTACGAGTGGTGGGCGGAGTCGAGGGCGGGACTACAGAGCGACCAGGCGTTAGCCTATATCCGAGCTCGCATTTCTTTAATATTACGAATGAATGGAAAGTGACCTAAATTTTGATTGGACACTTACCAACCTTAGGAATAAAAATTAGCGCAGGGCCTGAAACGTGCAATGCGATCAATTCGTGCATGCATGCCAGTTGATGCATTCAAAAGTTATCGCCGAAAATTAGGGTCCCAAGTGGTCTGCCGATCACAGGAGGTTAGAGTTATTTGCATCACTGTATGCATGGCTATGTTATCGATACGTTTTTCTCCATTGACATTTCTTATCATGTGAATCAAATACCTTCTGAAATCTGATATAATCCATCTAAGGATGGATTTAATTGTGGTGCACCGATCGCCAAATATTTATTGCACAAGCATAACACACAAAGTCGTACAGTCTGCAAATTAAAACATGCCTAGTGCACTCCTAGCTGCAATCAGAGTGCTGCGTCTAGCCAACATGGCCTGGCCTAACTGGATTGGCATAATACGTGCCAATTTCTTCACATTTCATGTACCGATGAGCCGATTTGAATCCATAATTAAAAAGAGCTTTGCGTGAATGTACATTGTACAAGAATCGTGAAAAATAAAAATAACATTTGATCGATTGGCTGCAACGAACTTTTGAGAATCCTTCACCAGGGGTGTTAAAAATAGACTATGGTTCTCCGACCAATTCGAAAGTTGGAAAATGGTTCTCCAGCAACACTAATGCAATATCGCTCGTTGAAGCAATATTTATATTTATACTCTTGTGAAATATTGATCATACATGAAACAATAAAGTTGCAGAAACTCTGATAAGCTACTGTGTAGCTGATGCAAGATTAAAGACATTGTAAAGTTATTGAGGCCCCTGTAGAAGAAGAGAGTATAGCCAGGTCTAAGCAAAATTTGTAATTTAATGTGAATATTTTTTGCATTTATAACAGACATAAAAGTGTACCAGTAATACCAAAGCTATGACGTCACCAAAAATGATACATAAAGAGACATAACAGAAAAGTACAACGAAGAGCCTCTTGGGCCCATCCGGGGTTGCACCCCCCACCCTACCAGTCTCGTCCCTTCAAATCACCTTACTGTACCTGCATAGAAGAAGGCTAATCCCACCAGTATGAATTAACTAATCTCTTCTCTGTATAGTATTTATCTAATATAATTTTGCAAGAAGCAAGTGTCACTGCATCTGCGACATCTCCTGGTAGCATATTCCAATGTCCTGCAACCCTTCTACTGAAACAATACTGTCATAGCCTAGTCCTACTTTGTTTCATGAGTTTATGCTGATGACCTCTACCTCGATTTTCCCTATTGAACTCAAACATTCCCTTTAAATATCCAGCATGCAGACCATTTACAAATTTGAAGACTTCAATTAGATCTCCTCTTAGCCTTCTATATCTAAGTGAAAACATACCCAATGTCTGTAATATATCTTCATAAGGTAAACTACCAAGACAATTCACCATTTGTGTTGCCCTTTTTTTAACTCTTTCTAACATCCAGCAATCTTTCTCATATGTTGGAGACCAGGCTTGTACACAATACTCCAAATGTGGTATAACGTATGCACAATACAGTTTGGTTATTACCTTTTAATTGCTGTAAATGTACCTAATCATACATAACCAATCATAACCATAATCATAACTAATAACCAATCATACGAAACATAATCAAACTTGACCTAACATTTACAGCACATAATGTCGCAGGGACCCATGTTTAGAACGTGCCGCTCACATTCGCTCGCTGCGCTGCAGAACCTACCAGGGGCTGTCGCGCCCCTGGACCCGCCAGACCATCTCATAGACAGTATGTGTGGAGCTTTTCAGAGCAAGTTGGTGGGACAAAATATCATATTGGATGGCTGCTTTGCATAGCTGAGGTAAAAAAATGAACAGTTTAACACTAGGAAACCTTCAAATCTGGAACAAAATTGGTGGGGCAGAGCATACAAATGGTGGGGCCAAAATCAAAGTTCATTGGGCAGTCGCCGCACCAACTTTGGGGGGGGGGGGAATTACTGAACCGAACATCAAATATATACAGTTTAATTTAATCAGTCTTTTTACAGGTAGGGTAGACAAAATTAACACCAGACACATCCTAATGCCATACTTTGCATGCTATTGGTGATGAAGTCGATACTGACACACTACATCACCAATAACATGAAAAGTATGTTGTTAGGGCGTGTCCGGGGTTACAGTTGTTAACCCTGTTTCTCCTTTCCAACTGACAACCCTTTACCTGGGATGACTTTCAGACACTAACTTTCAGACACCAACACACCACCAATAACATGAAAGTTTGATGTCTTGAGATGTCCCAAATTACCACAACACCACCAGTAACGTGGCATGTCTGATGCGTTGACATGTTAAGTGTTGCGATTTATTTTGTCAACTTTTTGAGCAACTATATTATTAATTATTTTAACTAACCTTACCTTGATCTCTGCAGAAGGAGGTGCTTCACAGAATTGCTATACAAAATAACATGCGTTGCTTCCGAAAGCGACGATCGCTGCAAATCGGGGTTTTAAAATGCTGTCATCATGCCTCCATAGTCATTGGTCAACAATCTAAAATATACTCTGGGTTTCTAAATTTGTTCCAAAATTTATACCATTTCTACTATGCAGCGAAGTTGATTGATACAACCAGCGGATCCGCTGGACAGACGGCGGAGAGTCTCCCGTTCAAAGTCAATGAGTGGTCTTCCGTGGTTCTCCCAAACCGCTGTCGACTGAAATAGTACTTTGCAGACGACTTTGTAGTTTTTTATGGTCTATAAAAACAACGATATTTGTGGTCTAATATGCTGCCAAACTGATATCACTGTTGCTATGTGGGACGCGTATTTTTTTTGGTAGACTGTGCATTTTCATGTGTCAACCAATACAGTAGAAATTGCCCTCGAATATCCCACGATTCGATGTAAAAAGCACACGCATGCAAACATGTATCATGTGGCTCCTCTGAGGGATCATTTGTGATGAAAAAAAATAGCCAACCTGGCAAGAACAAAAAAAAAATTGTTCTCCGACGTCGTCCAGCATGACGGGGCATCACCTATACGGTGGAGCTCCTGGTGCACCATAACCGATATGAGCAGCATAACCGCAGCAGCATCGACGGCTGTGAGCGAGCACCGACATTACTGCATCAAAACAGCGTCCATCAAGTCTGCCGCACTTTACTGGCCGCTCCACCAATCGGCAGGCACAATGCTCACCATTAGCACCAATAAATCAAGTGTACGCCGATCGCCGGTGGGCATTATTCAGCCAGCATGAGTCGCCGTGATGCCAAGTTCTCCAAACCGGCAATCAATCGGGCGCCAGAAACGGGTCACCGAACTTGTCGGGTTCGGCAATGTTTCGTCATTAGACAAAGCTCAGGATCCCCCACTGCCGGCCTGCCTTCGTCAGTAGATGGGACTCCAGAGGGGCTCCCAGCATTAGTTGCCTCTCAGAAGAAACCCTCGTCTTCAATGCGTAAAGGGACTGTCCCACCTTCCCAAAAGTTGTCAAATGTACGCCGTTTGTAGTGCACAATATGAAGTAATTGCTGCCGAACACGATTATGACATATGTTTCTCGCAAACAGTGCTCAATTTAATACAAAGTTAAGTTTTAATATTTGGGTTGATGACGTCATATTGAGCTATAGAGAGCTACATAGAAATCCTATACGCTGCCAAAGTATGGGCACAATTATTTCGAGACAATTCTGGCGCTTTCAATACAAAACAAACCAACTACCAAACCATTGAAAAGTAGCAAATATTTCCAAGGTTCACCTTAAAACAAGTCGACTATCATTAACAGTTGGGTAAAGAGAGACGACGCTGTCTGCTTAGAGGCCCTATTCAAATACACATTGACCTTATTTTTTACAGATGTCAAAATCAAACTCGAATATCTTGTTGATTAGATAATTGTGGTTACTTTAACTGCTACCATACTCAATTCCAATGCCAAGCCATCAAAATGGCTATCTCAACTCAAATCAAATGTTAAGGTGGGATAGTCCCTTTAACCCGCGAGTTACTGGGGTATATTCCATAACGCTACTTACTGGAGGGGGGGTTGCCCCCCTCGAATCTCCGGAACTACTACACCGATTGTAAAAATTCAAACGGGATTCGATAGCCCTGGAAAATTTATCGAGGGAAACATAACATTGTTGACCTCGGGGTCACCGATGACGTCAAAGGTCAGGTCAAGTACAAATGTTGCAGTGTCAAAAAGTCTAGATGGATGGAATTGTCGCGCAAAATTGCGATATTATACGCATAAACAGTCGATAAATCGGTATGATTATAGTGCCTGACACTTCTAAGTACCATTCTAAGCTGTTTATGACCTTGGGTCAGGCCAAGGTCATCGGAGGTCACGAGTTCAAACTGCAGACTACGGTCATTAAGGCCTTGTAACACATGTTTATGTTCTTTTCTCGTCTAGAACGCGAAAAACGATCTTAGAACATTGTTTGTTCCATATAAATAGAAGTGAAAAGCAAAAACGGAAATGCATTTGTTATGCAAAGTAATGCTGTGAGAGGTTGTCGATTTTTGTCATTTGAAGGTCATAAGTCAGTTATTTTTTAAGATATCAACTTCAAATTTGGTACACATATTCACCGAACACCTGTCGATCACATATATTCCGTTTTTTGGATAATTCTAAATTTTTGAAAATTTTGTAAAAACAAAACAAATGTATTGGATTTATAAAAAATTTGAATAAAAAAACCCTCAAAAATCAGAGGTATCAGTTTGATAGCCCGGTCTATTGCTCGTAATTTGATTTAAGACAATTTAATTTATATCAAGCATTGTACCTTTGACAGTGTTTTCCGAAAACCATTATTTTAAAATATAAACCGAAGAACATGACATCACTCTGACGTCATTCCCGGTTGACATATCATAACCTCATCTTTTTCCTTCTACCAACATGTGTAGAATTAATTTAAAAGAAGGTACTGCAAGTTTAGTGATAATACTGGTTTTGGTTAGGGAGTTATTGCAAAATAACGGGAGGGAGGCAAACAATAGCCCCCCAGTAAGTCGCGGGTTAACACGCGCCCTGGAGGGGGGCGAAATCCGCCCACCCCTCCGGTTTTTAGAGGATAGCGCAAAAACGGCGGCGCTGCGCGCCGCAGTTTTTTGTATACCTGTTTAGAAATGAACTTTCCGCATTATGTAAAAATTTTGGCCTCGGGTCATCTCAAGTCAGGTCACCAGCCCAGGTCACGTGATGACCTCAACTCCACAACGTTTGCAGTAGTACTACAGCTACAGTTTTACGCCGATCGGTTTCAATCTTTCAGGACTTCATAAGGTCATACATACCAACAATTGGTTTATCTCGGATTTCTAATATCGGTGACCTAAGGTCAGGTCAATTTTGTGACCGCCAATACTGTTTTATCAATAACTATCGACATAATGAAGATAGAGAAGAGAAAATGGTACCAATATGTTTGTTTCGTCGAGACACGTCTCCCAATATGCAACATGACCAACTTGGGTCACCACTTGACCTTGACCTGAGGTCAAATTTATCAGTTGACCTAACCCGGTCAACATGAATATGATTCGAAGCACCTTGACAAGACACACGCGATGGTGTAAACATTATTGCTTTATCGTTATTAGGTAAAAGGTTATTTGCGAAAAACCGTTTTGAAAACAAAATCACCTTTTTGACATTCGATGACCTCTGGAGCCTAAACTATTGACCTGAGCTCAAATATGAGGACATCTATGTCGATTGCATTTTGCAATGACTTTCGATTGCTTTTTTCCGTTTGCTGCTAACTATCATAGTTCCCGAGATATTTGGGGGTGTTCGAACCGAAGTCTTGAAAACTTGAAAATCTGACCCTTGATGACCTCTGGTGACCTCAATATTGACCTGAAGAAAAAAATTAACGAACTACTTTCGAAAGAGCTTGTCTCGAGCTATCTAACGTCGTTTTCCGCTTGACGCTACGTAGCGTGGTTTTCGAGATCATGGGGGGGGGGGCGAAATCCGCCCCCCCTCCAGGGCGTGTAATTATCAGAGGCCCTCCAGGGCGCGTGTTAAGGAACGATGGCCTGGAGGTCCCATTCGTATTCATATTCGTATTCGTTTATTAACCCTCGCCCTACGGGGGGGGGCCTGACAGGCCCCCCTGAGGTTTTTCTTGAATAACTTTGTATACATGTGGTGCATCTTACTGCAATTTTCAGTATCTGAGTTTACAGGAATTATACGTAAGCTGTACAAATTTATGTGAAATTAGTTGAGAAATTTGGGAAATAATGACGTTTTGATGACGTCATGTTGGTAAAAAAAATTAGAAATATTTGAAAAATCGTAGAAAATAGAGTTTAAAAGCAAATTGCAAACACAAGTCACCAAATATACAAAATGTCATTCTCTTTCAAATTGCAATCTCATATTTTCACAATTTTGGGTTTTTGACACCTGAAATAAAATAATAAAAACCTGTTTTTTGGGGAAAAATCCCCACAAAATCAAAAATTTCAAAGATTTGAGAAAAACCGGAATGTTTGAGAGAACTGAGTATGGACAATACTCATACCAAAGTTGAAAGCAATATCTTCATTTCTGACTGAGTGATGGCTCCCTAAGTGTAAGAAATTGATGACGTCATTTTTTTAATAACTTTTTTTGATTTTTTTGACAAGATACGAACAAATAATTACCTTTTTCTGCATCTCTCAGCCAAAACTGGTCTAGGAACATGCCTTTTTATTTACATTTATAATTTTCTAATTTTGAGGTTTTCTAAAGAGCGAAATCGCTTTTCTGGACGTGGTAAATCCGAGGTCAATCACTTGACCTGGAAGGTCATCCGTTGACTTGAAACCTAAAAATAGCATGCTGTTAGACTCCTCTCATGACAGGCAACATGCTGGTTCTTACTGAATTGATCTAAGTTGCTTGGTTTAGAAGTTAACAGGGGGGGCCGTCAGCCCCCCCGTAGGGCGAAGGTGAAAAAAGCTCCCGTAGGGCGAGGGTTAAGGATTCGTCCACGTAGTGGGTATTATGAATCATGTATATTGTAGATAAAGGTGACAGACATTTACACATACACTAAAGGAATGGTCACGGTTACGATGCATGCGAAAAACAGCCCCGTGACTCCGCACCTCGGTAATATCAGCCGGGAGAGAATTCCACGCACGCGCTGCCCTAAGTGGGAAGCTGCTCTACGTGGCTGACAAGCGACATCTCTCCAGCTGCAGCTCTCCCGCAGCGACAGCTCTCGTTTCCCTCTGGGATACCTGGGATCGTCTAACAAAAAGAGTTCTGAGGGCTGGCGGGCAGCTGTGGTCATTAAGCGCACTAAACACTTTGAGGCAGTCTCGCTGATGCACCATCTCCCTCGCACTCAGCCACCCCAACGAGTTGAGGACAGGTGAGATATGCTCACTGCGCCGCACCCCAGAGACAAGTCTCGCCGAAAAGTTGACGGTTTTCTGAATCCATGACAGATGGCATTGGGTGGCCCCGCCACAAACGGGGAGACAGTACAGAATGTGGGGAAAACGTGAACCTTTACCTCAAGGGCTTTGGGTTTGAAATAGTTGCGAATTTTGTAGCGTGATTCAAAATCGTAGAAAGAATAGACACATGTATACATGTTTTTTTTAGTTCGAAGATTTCCACCTGGTCGTCGCTCGGAAAGTGGGAGGAGCTTGTGTGTTTGTGTGTGTGTGTGTGTGTGTGTGTGTGTGTGTGTGTGTGTGTGTGTGTGTGTGTATGTGTGTGTGTGTGTGTGTGTGTGTGTGTGTGTGTGTGTGTGTGTGTGTGTGTGTGTGTGTGTGTGTGTGTGTGTGTGTGTGTGTGTGTGTGTGTGTATGTGTGTGTGTGTGTGTGTGTGTGTGTGTGTGTGTGTGTGTATGTGTGTGTGTGTGTGTGTGTGTGTGTGTGTGTGTGTGTGTGTGTGTGTGTGTGTGTGTGTGAGTGTGTGTGTGTGTGTGTGTGTGTGTGTGTGTGTGTGTGTGTGTGTGTGTGTGTGTGTGTGTGTGTGTGTGTGTGTGTGTGTGTGTGTGTGTGTGTGTGTGTGTGTGTGTGTGTGTGTGTGTGTGTGTGTGTGTGTGTGTGTGTGTGTGTGTGTGTGTGTGTGTGTGTGTGTGTGTGTGTGTGTGTGTGTGTGTGTGTGTGTGTGTGTGTGTGTGTGTGTGTGTGTGTGTGTGTGTGTGTGTGTGTGTGTGTGTGTGTGTGTGTGTGTGTGTGTGTGTGTGTGTGTGTGTGTGTGTGTGTGTGTGTGTGTGTGTGTGTGTGTGTGTGTGTGTGTGTGTGTGTGTGTGTGTGTGTGTGTGTGTGTGTGTGTGTTTGTAGGACGGAGCATATTGGCACGTGGAGTCCAAGCGGCCGGGCCAATTTCGACGCGGGTGACACGGTTCGATGCGGCAAAACGTCAATCGATGACACGTGGCACGTGCCAAAAGGTGGGCGCCATAATTTCCTTTTTTCGCCTTCTTTAGATCACACGGTTGGTGACACAGACTTGATACTCGCAGGTCACGTGCGCGATACAGCGGCCCAAAAACAATTAATGGCCGCCGATCATGAGGGGGGGGGGGGGCAAAATCAACCCCTAGGGGGAGGGTAAACGCCCTGGACATATGGTCGACTACTGCCTGTGAATATTGAGCTGGCCAGGCAAAATTTAGTGTGCCGTTAGAGCTCACTAATCGCTTTCCGGCCATGCCTCACTCGGGGTGGCACGTGGCACGTGGCACGTGTCAAATGCAAAAAGGCAAATTTGATTCAAGAGGCTTCACAAGTCAAACAGATGGTGCCAGAGACTCCATATTTGGAGGTCTCGTGCAAGTCACCATGCACGAGTGCCAATTGGGTCAGTGATCCTGAAGGGGTTCAGCTTACGCCCCCAGGGGCACAAAGGATGGATTGACGTCAGAGGAGCGGGCCTCCGCAGTCATCTGGTGCCAGCCAGCCGTGGATACTGCGCCGCACAGCACTGAGGCACGCCGCCCATTGGCGGCTTGTGGTGACGTCACAGTCTGAGGTCACCGAAACGGCCAATCAGCGGCGGCCTGGCCGGCTGGGGCCCGGCTGGTGCGGGACTCTCCTGCCAGTCTGTTGAGAGCCGCTGGCCACGCTTGGCCGCTGATACTGCTGCCTCCGGCCCAGGGCCTCCAGTAAGGAAATTTAACCGGTGGGCCACTTTGGATGTGGACAGCCAAGTGTCTTAAAATCGAACGAGGGGGGAATTAAATACTTTGTTTCGGTCGCATAGTTAACCCTCGCCCTACGGGAGCTTTTTCACCTTCACCCTACGGGGGGGGGGGGGGAGCTGACAGGCCCCCCTGTTAACTTCCAAACCAAGCAACTTAGAGCAATGCAGTAAGAACCAGCATGTTGCTTGTCATCTGAGAAATCTAACAGTATGCGATTTTTAGGTTTCAGGTCAACGGGTGACCTTCCAGTTCAAGTGAATGACCTCGGATTTACCACGTCCAGAACAGCGATTTTGCTCTTCCGAAAACCTCAAAATTAGAAATTGATAAATGTAAATAAAAATGCATGTCCCCAGACCAGTTTTGGATCACAAATACAAAAAAGGTAATTATTTGTTCGTATTTTGTCAAAAAAGTAAAAAAAAGTAATTAAAAAAATGACGTCATCAGTTTCTTAGACTTAGAGAGCCATCACTCAGTCAAAAAATAATATTTTGCTTTGAAATTTGGTATGGGTGTTCTTCATACTCAGTTCTCTCACACAACTTCTCGTTTTTCTAATATCTTTGAAAATTTTGATATTGTGGGGATTTAAAAAAAAAATTAGGGGTCAAAAACCCCAAATTTTGAAAATCCGAGATTGCCATTTCATAGAGAATGTACAATTATTTATACTTGTGTTTTCCATTAGGAAATTTAATTATATCTAGGCGCGAGTATCATGCCAGAAGTGATAATTTGCGAAGGTGTGGTACCTACTGGTCTGTCTAAGATTTTTCACAGATTTCTCCACCGATGGCTA
>JAXIVJ010018336.1:0-23523 GCA_036785665.1 Chirona hameri | reverse complement strand
GACATCCAACCCTACAGACAGACTAAGATCGTGTCATATATCATAGGACCTATACACCACCAGGACCGGGTGACATCACCGGATCATCCCTCCCCCTGTAATGGCGAGGGTTAATGCATATTCTGGCGGCATTAAGAGGATCCCTAACCATCTGTAGAAGCCGTGAATAGACGTGAACCCCCTGGATGAGACAGAGGACGCTATATCAAGCCGTGAGGGCCCTCTAGGTAAAATATCAGTCGCGGACCAGCTGAGAGACCTTGGACAGCGTGAGGAGCGTTCGGCTGGTCGGGAGGAGAGGCCTTGGACAGCGTGAGGAGCCTTCGGCTGGTCGGGAGGAGAGACCTTGGACAGCGTGAGGAGCCTTCGGCTGGTCGGGAGGGTCCTTGCTAGACTGTGAGGCCGCTAGGCCGCTTTAATTAAGAAGGCCCTGTGTGGGTTTGAGAGAAGCTCTGCCTCTTTGAAAACTTCCTTTACCGGTCTGGTATGACCTTTACCAGGCCTGAGAGGGCAGTAAGGGCCCTGTCCCAATCTCGGCCTATCTGAGACCTGAGTGGATCGTCGGTCGACCTGAGAGGGTCCTTCAGGCTTGAGGAATGAGGATGCCTTTTGCCAGGCATAGGTATGGGACCCTTGGACGATCTGACGGGGCCTCTGTCTGGCTGAGAAAGTGCTCGACTGATTTGAGAGGGTTTCGTAGCATATGTTAGTCTGATAGGATTATCGGTCAGTCTGCACGTGCCCTCAGCCGGTCTAAGAGGGCCCTCGTCAGGTATGAGAGGGTATCTAAGGCGTAGTGTTGTCCTAGGCCAGTCTGGGAAGATCCTTGCTAGTCCTGAGAGGACGCTTGTCAGGCCTGCAAGCGTCCTCTCAGGTCTGATCAGGCCTGAGAGGGCCTGATCAGACCTGAAAGGGCCTGGTCAGACCTGAGAGGGTATGGTCAGACCTGAGAGGGCCTGTTGATGCTTACGAGGGCCTTAGGGCCTTATGCTAGTCTGCGAAGGCCTTTGCCAGACCTCAGAGGGTCCTGCCGGTCTGAGCGGGCCTTCGGGGACCCAGCAAACAAGACCCTCAGGGCACTGGAAGGGCACTGGGCAGCGCACAGGGCAGGACAGAGCAGTGCAGGGCACAGGGCAGGGCACAGAGCAGCGCACAAGGCAGGACACAGGGCAGGACAGGGCACAGGTCACACCGCACAGGACAAAGTACAAAGGGCAGGATACAGGTCAGCGTACAGGGCAGCGTACAGGGCAGCGCACAGGGCAGATCACAGGTAATTACACAGGACAGGGCAGGGGACGGCATAGGGCAGGGCAGGATACAGAGCAGGTCACAGGATTGGGCAGGGCAGGACACAGAACAGGGCACAAGACAGGACAGGGCACAGGGCAGGGCACAGCACAGGACAGGGCAGATCACAGGGCAGGTCAGGGAACAGGACAGGTCACAGGTCAGCGCACAGTGCAGGGCACAGGCCAGTGCACAGGACAGGACACAGGGCAGGACAGGGCACGGCATAGGGCAGGGAAGGGCAGGATGCAGAGGAGGGCACATGGCACAGGATGGGACACAGGACAGCTCGGTCCTGGTGGTGTATAGGTCCTATGATATATGGCACGATCTTAGTCGGTCCGTAGGGTTGGATGTCAATACACTTCCCAATGTGGTTATCGATGCCTTTTTTACGCAGAAAGGAACAAATTCAGCGCGTTGCACTAGAAATTGCAACCCGTAAATAAGTAGCCAAAATGATTTAACAAGAACTTTAAATTGGCTTAAATCAGCCGAACTTCAATCCATTTTCGGCAATGGAAATACTATTCAAAATATCGATTGCCGCACCGTTTTGGAAAGCTCTCGCAAGGAGCAATGGGAAAAGACGGTTCCCGTTGTATCGGATATATTTGTTACATTTCGGTCCACCCTAGCGTCTCCCTCACCCCCATGGCGGAGACCAGAGTAGGAAATGGTCTGGATTAATCCAATGGATTAATGGTCCAGTCCAAGTCGTTGGATTTGGATCGGATCGGATCAGGAAGTTTGGTTTCGAATGAATTTGGATTGGACTGGATTTAATTCTATACCTGATATCATATTCGAATATCTATATCATATTTGACAACCAGTTAATTTAAAGAGTTCATGCTGGTTTATTTTTGTTCATGATAGTTGATTCTTTTAAAGGGATTATACGTTTTTCCCCAGAATAATTGAGTTACATAGTAAAACGTACTTATAAAGGTGGTAGAAGTCCCACGGTAGCCACATTTTTTCTGGAAATGGCCTCCTCTGCACGTAAGGACATTCCAAAGTGCGCGGTGATGCCACCGCGTACTTTCTGCAGGACCGGCTGAGGCAGAGCCAGTCATCTCTTTATGCTAATAAAAACACCTCACTTATGACATATTTCCGGTAAAATAAGCAATATTTGAAAGAAAATAAACTTGTTTTGTTCCAACGACAGCAACAGTTACCTAGTTTTCCCATAAAATTCGATATTTTGCATGAATTTTCATGCCAAAAAATGAATACGCCACCATCAAATTCTCAACGCTAAAGGCCAGAGATAAAAAAAACACACAAACCACAAAACCTGAACGAACAGTGTACAGTAATAAAAAGTCCCGTAAGTTTTAAGTTGCATAATCATTCTGTGATCCAGTGTAGGACTTGCAGATAATTCAAAACTCTGAAATTGATCTTAAGATAAAAATGGTGGACAGTAGTGCCGATCAAGTACTCGTCTGATCAGGGCCTATTTTAACATGTTAACTGGGGGGGGGGGCAAAATGCTCTCCCAGTGGGCCGTTTTGCCCCCCAGTCAAGAAATGTTGCCCACCCTGATTTTTATTTCCATGTCATTTTTCGCTTGATAGGTATTCAATTAAAATACAATATGCTTACCTGGTGATAAATGCATACACATCTAATGCAAATGTCATGATATTCCTAAGTTTTAGTATTTCCCAGCCAAAATAAGCATCTTTAAATTATTTCCAGAATATCTTGAATTTCAATATCCTTTGAACAATTGCCCATTAGCGGCAGAGAGATCGGGGCTGTTGGATCAGGAACGTTGCCATACAATTTTGAGTGGGTGGGGGCAACTGCTGAGCCGATTGTGTTCAAATTTAGTGTGTGGTTACTGGTTAAGGATCTCTCAGCCGCCCCTTTCCCACAAGTCAGGGGTGGGATACTTCTGCACGTGCGCACGTGTGCAGCACGTATTTCTATCTCAGAAACTACTTCCCTGATCGAGTTGAAATTCACGATACATTTCCTTCGCGTTCGCTCGTTCATCACCAACTACGGTGCTTTACTGGTTCGGTAAAAAACTTATGGAAGAAAAGTCACGAATGACCTCAGGGTGAATAGATTTTACCTCGTGGAGGTCACAGGATAAAAATACCACATGGATATTTGTATTGGCGGATCCAGAACGGGTGGTTGGGGAGGGGCAAAATTCAAAAAAGTCTCGCACAATTCTGAACACGCATCGGATTTGGCTTGCTTATGCAGTGATACCTGATTTAACTCTCGCCCGGGTAGGGGGTGGATGTCACCCCCTCGGTTTTTCTGGAATAACTCGCGTAATTTCTAACCATTCCAATGAACTTTTCAGTCCCCTTCTTTTGAAAAAAACGTTACACGCTCTGCAAGTTTTGAATTTCTAACCCACATGACCCGTGACCTATGACCTGTTTCTCAAGGTCATGTCAGGCGCAACTGGCGTCCCGCAGTATCGATGCTTGTAACTTGTGCAGTTTCCGAGTGTTTGTTGTTCAGGAGCATATGCATAGGTGTTTACAAGCGACAGTTGTGGTTTTCACTGAGATTGTGACCTCGATTGACCTTTTCAGAGGTCAACTGAGGTCTTTGACCTCTGATGACCTCAGATGATTTGTTTGGGCTTCTGGCGGTTTCTAGGACATGTTGTGACTCTGATTTCAAATTTGGGATCCATTTTACATAATTATATGTTCCACTGGGGTCATGCGCTTCCACAGGTCAACCGAGGTCACTGACCTCAGATGACCTGACATGACCTTTTTGGAATTTGCCAGTTTTCTAGGACATTTTGTGACGCTGATTACGAATTTGGCACCCATTAAGGGTATTCTCATTCACGATTCTAGCTCGATAAAATTAAATGTATATGCATTTACAATTTTGATGACCTTTTGGTCATTGACATGACCTAAGTGGTCACCGAATGACCCAAAACCTTAACATCGGATATCATCGGCATCCTCTCGTCACAAGCAACACGCTCGCCTTTTAATCGAAACTCTAGCTCAATTAGGGGCGAAACGCTAAGGGTGGGGGGGGGGGGGGGGGTTCGTACCCCCCCCCCCCCCCTACCCGAACACGTAGTGATTTTGCCCTACCCGGGCGAGGGTTAAAGCTAACTTTCCTTTGTAAAAGTTGCTTATATTTTCTTCTATATCAGGAAATGTGTCAATCTTGCGCCGATTTCAGGCGGTTGGGTGGGTGGGGGGGGGGGGGGGGGGGGGGCAATTGCCCATTTTATCCAACCGTAGATCCGACACTGGAGCTTTGTATTTTGCAAAAGATGCGGGACTGGTGAAAATGAGGCAAATTTAGCCATTTCCTGTGGATTTATATGCATTTTCATGTTTCCCCAATGACTTATAATTGGGAGGTCACAAAATAGACTTCACCTTAGGTCACTGATGTAAAAATCATCCGAAATAGCAGAATTGTAGGTGTTTATGACCTGATTAAATCCTGTGAGTATCTAACTGATCGGTCAAACAATGAGGCTGCGGCATGACCTTACATTTTTGGAGGTGGGATCACTAGACTTGACTTAGTGACGTGACCTGAGGAGACCCGAGGTAATCAAATTAACAGGATTTGGGCAATTGATAGGCAAGCAGTTGTACAAAAAAGGCGTCGCGAAATTGCGTCGTTTTCCGCTATTTCCACAACAAAAAAACTAAGGGGGAGGGTATCCGCCCCCACTGGCGGATCCAGGGGGCGGACATCAGGGGCAAATGCCCCCTCCCCTACAGGAATCTGGGGGGAGGGGGGGGGGGACATGCAATTCAAGTATGCCCCCCCCCCCTTGCGCGTTCCCTGCACTGAACGTGAAAAACAATGATCTTAGGAGAAAACTTCATGAAAACGGAAGTTTTTGTTTTCTTCTCTCAAGTGATTGAATTTGAAGTTGTTATGTTTCCCTTGCTTTCAATGATAGACAATGGTAGAACAGCGCACCTGATCAGTAGCGGATCCAGGAGGAGGTCACGGGGGTCATGCCCCCCCCCCCCCCCTGGGCCATGGGGGCACCACCGCGCCGGGGCACCAGGGGCACCGCCAAAATAAAGCAAATAAAATCCGCGCCGCTTTGCGGCGCAAATCATTCAGTGTTCTTTGAACCAATGACACCACCGCGCCGGTGTACCAGGGGCACCACCGTGCCGGTGAACCAAGGGCACCACCGCACCGGTGTACCAGGGGCACCATCGTGACGGTAGGCGGCACTGTGGGGCGAGGGGAGAGACCGGGGCACTGTGATTCCATGAGGGAAAACAATGGTCTGGTGCCGTCATGAAATCACAAGCATTGGTCGCTGGAGAGAGGAAATAATCGCGAAATGATGCTAAATTAAAGTTGCTAAATTATGCCAAAAAAATGTCCCTTCATGCCTCCCGTCCCTTGTGCACCACCATGAAGGGGCACCAACGTGCCTTTATACCAAAGGCAACAACGTATCGGACTCGAGGGGCCCTGAGGGCCCCTTGGGCTGATACATATAGATTATAGAACTTTTCGATTTGTTTAGGGCCTAGTTATCCAGACAAAAACAAAGTAAAGCACAAAATTCTGCGCCGCTACGCAGCGCAAATCAATCAGTTTTCTTTTCCAGTACAAAAGGGTCTAATATAAACTGCACAGTGTACACACTGGCGGCCGCAGGAGGGGGGTATGGGGGCCATGGCCTTACATGGGGGGGGGGGGAGGGGCAACATGTCTTTTGACACCACCTTTTGCTCCAGACATATTACCTCGTTTTAACCCTGCATGCTGGTTCCAATAGAAAAAATTAGTTCTCCAGCCCGCTCAAAACCTCAAATTTTGGAGTCGCTTCGCGGCGCAGTAATAGTTTATCGCATGCATAAGATTTGCTGCTTGTAAAAACAGCTTCCACCCCCCCCCCCTCCCCTTGGTCATGAACCTCGACTTCCCTCTTGGTCAATTCTTCATCAGCTGTCTGGGGCCGCCCTTGACTGTACAAATAATATATTTTAGCACCATCCGCGGCACTTTAAATGATAGAAACGGTACGACTGATATTGCAAATACCTATAGCCAACGTTGTCAATAAAAAAGAAAGAAATAAGGGCACCCTAAAAATATAGTAGACCAAATCCGTTGAGTTTTCATATTTGGGTATAGGTACGGGCACCACTGCAATTGATGACCCCCTTGAACATTTTCTGGATCCGCCCCTGCACCTGATGCAATTCAAGCAGCCCCGGTGACACGCGCCCCGCTGGGGGGGGGGGGGGGGGGGGAGCAGAATCTGCCCCTCCCGGATTTTCTCAATAACTTTAAAACTGTGATAGATATCAACGTCAAACTTTCAGAACTTTATACTGCATCAATTATACGTCTTCTCACCAAATTTCAGTGAAATTAATGCAGCCTTTTGGGAGCTAATAACGTTTTAATGATGTCATGTCATGCCATTTTTGGTGAAAAAACAATACATTTTTTTAAGAATCGTACACAAATCGAGTTTCAAAGCAAATTGGAAATACAAAACGTCAAAAGAAAGGAAATGACATTCTCTTCCAAATGGTTATCTCGGATTTGTGATTTTTGTTTTTTTTACCTCCAAAAATATGTTTTGCTTTCGGAAAAATGTCCACAAATCATTTTTCTTTGTGAATTCGAGAAGTGAATTTCTTAAGCTCGAATACCAAAATAAGGTTGCCGGCCTAAATCCGCGGAGGGAAAAATGGGGTACCTTTTTGCCACGAAAAGATGCCACAAAAAATGGGGTACCTTTTTGCCCCCCAGTGGTTTTCCCTTAAAATAGGCCCTGCGTCTGATACAAGTCTTGAAAAACGCCCAGGTTTTGACGCTGATAATTGCTGAAATAATGGACTAAATGAACATTGAGGTCCCTGTGATATGTCCTTAACGTGTTTAAAGCTCATCCAACTGCAAAAGAGTGCATTTCCTTTCAGGACGGAAACCCGTATAATCCCTTTAAGAAGAATATATTTTTAGCGTAACAGCTCTAAACTATTCACAATTTTCAGTAACACGTGATGAACTGGATGCGATTGGATCATCCTTGTAGAAACCTCATGCATTTGGATTGTATCTGGATTCAAATTGGATGGATTTGGATTAGATCGGACCTCAGTGTATTGATCCATTCTCTACTCTGGCGGAGACCATGCGCACCTTACCAAAAACAGAATTGATTCGTTGGACCTATACGGACCACGGGACCATGCGGACCCACGGACCAACGAATCAACGTTGGACCAACAGTGGAAACCCTAACATTATCGGTGTAATTATTGCTGAGAAATAAACTGCTAAAATCGCTATTTTCACCCAAAATCGATGTCCCAACTTATTTGCAGCGTTTGCTAAAATGCTCACCTTTCGACAGCTGCCTTAACACGAATGATCATGTCTCCGTAGGTGCAGCCTGTGGCGGTGTGCAGGGGTGCGTTTGACAGGTGACTGTAGCGGGCGGCGGTGCCGGCTGTCCGGCTGTCCGGCTGTCCTGCAGGCAGACTGCGGCTGCTGACCGGGCTGTCCTGCTGTCCTGCAGGCAGACTGCGGCTGCTGACTGGGCTGTCCTGCTGTCCTGCAGGCAGACTGCGGCTGCTGACTGGGCCTACCGGACCGACCTCGGACAGCACACTGCTCTCTCCCTCTCTCTCTCTCTCTTCAGACGCAGCGTCGCTGGGAGCTGCACCTCCCCACCCCTCCTGCCGCCACCCCTCCTGCCCGGATGCCGGGGCAGCTGCAGTCGGACGCTCGATGCCCCGGCACCACGCACCCATCTCACTTCACCTCCCACACCAACTGAAGGCTCAGGGGCGAGGTGTAGTGTAGGGGGAGGGTGACAGGGGGTCATGATAGGTAGAGTAGACCAAAGGCACTCGCGGACACCATAGGAGCGACCGGCGACTAACGGCACACCCATGTAACCAGAAACTCAGCTTCAATAACCTTGCCACAGATTAGAACAGAAACCGGACGCAGAAGACTCAATTACAGCGCTGTACTGTACACTCCTACAATCAGCTGCCATTTACCCCCCCCCCCCCCCCCACAGCACGTCATGGTGACGTCAACTGAAGCGACACATGACACCGCGAGGTGAGGTAGCATGACTCGGTGGCGGCTCTTCCATTGAGGGACAGGATGCAGTGCCTTACCTACATTAGCCTGACATATTCAATATAGTTTTTCCCCTCCAAATATTCAATAATTTTAGTAGGATTATAAGAAATGAAATATTTAATAGACAAAATAAATTTCCAAACAGTTAAAACGCGTCTCACTTTCATGTTAGGAACGGTTTCGTTATAACGTTTTTTTGCAGCCTTCGTACGTGTTGTTGGCACGGCTTTTTTTCGGATATTTTGAGAATACAAGGGGTGGGGCCAATGGGGCCGCATTTGGAAGCGTTCGTACGTGGATCCGTTGGAACGTTTTTTCTTCTCTCGTTGGTACGTTCTTTTCTTCAGTGTTCGTACGTGTTGTTGGAACGTTTTTTCTCCGCATTTTTGACAATTGCAAGGGGCGGAGCCGCGCAAATACATCGGAAAACTTATTTACGACTTATCTACGAGATGGTCTGGGGTCCGGGGGTGGAGACAGCTTCCCCCCCCCCCCCCCCCGTAGGTCACAGTGCAGGGAGCGACAGCGAGCGGGGTGTTCTAAACGTGGGTCCCTATGGCCGTAATTGCTGTAAAGTTTAGGTCAGGTTCGATTATGTTATAACAATTTTGTCATTACAATTTTGTAATCACAATTTTGTAATTACATTTTTTTTTATTCCAATATTTTAATAACATATCGAACCCAGCGAAAATTAGTCTGCCTACACATTGTTATGTATCATGAAGGCATATCATGTTTCATCACTCTATCTTTTGCGAATATGTACCAAACTTATATGAACAATCAACTCTCATTTGCAAAAAAAAGTGCATTGAAATCGGCAGTTTAACTTGGCCCGGACGGCGAACTATTTAGTGTTTAAGACTTTTTTTTAAATCCATAAATTTTCAACAAACAGGTATTTAATATATGCACACATGAAACATTTATCTAAACCGTTTATTCATAATCAATCAATAAACGTTTCAGAAAACCGTGATGCATTCCGCGGATTAACTTGGCCAAGGATGGCGACGTATTTAGTGTATGCTAAATACGTAGTGTATTTAGTTTATGATTTTATTTCCCTTCGTACCCATGTCACTTTAAGAGCTTCGACATAAGTCTCAGCTTCTATCATTGCAAGACCTCCCTCGGTATATGGTTTACAGATACTCAATCGCTTTAACCGATCCACTTTTCCGCCCCATATAAAGCGAAACATAATGGTTTTCAATCTTTTCATAAAATCCTTAGGTGGTTTTGGGAGAGAGACCAGTATATGAGTAAGTTTTGGCAAAAGAAGTGCTTTAACTAAGGCTATCTTTCCCCTCACAGTTATATGTCTGCTTTTCCAACTATTCATTATTGACTGTATGAGTCTCAATTTACTTTCTAAATTTTCTTCGTGGGCGTCCTTCTCATCATTTGTAAACACAACTCCCAAAACTTTCAGATTTTTAGTCCATTTGAAATTAAAGTTTCCATCCATCACTTCACACTCCTGCTCACTTGCACCTACCCAAAAAGCTTGTGCTTTTGAAATATTTGGCTTAAGGCCAGAGTATTTTGCAAAAATCCCTAAGTCGTGAAAAGCGCCCTGCACGAGTTTACACTTCCATCCAAAAAGCACAGCACATCATCGGCATACGCAGATATTTTGTACTCCATATTACCAATCTTAACACCATTGATATTAGCATTGTTTCGTATCATTTCCAGCGCACATTTGATAACAATCAAAAAGATGTACGGACTTAACGGATCACCCTGACGGCAGGATCGTTCCAGCATTATCTTTTCCGATATATGACCGTTATACACTAATCGCGAGTATGACCCGATGTAGAGCATATTGAACCACTTCTGTGTTGATTCAGGGAAATTTCGCCTTTGCATCACCGTCCTCGCAAACTCCCAATCAACGGCATTAAAGGCGTCCTCAATATCCAAGCTCACAAAAAGAGCATTCCTTTTTTCTTTTTTTCAACTCCTGCATCAAATCGTATGTTAGACGAGTATTGTCACCAATAAATCGACCCTTCATAAAGCCTGTTTGATCCTTGTCAACTATTGATGGTAACACATTCCTGATTCTATTTGCTATCGCCGCAGCAATGATTTTGTAACTTACATTTAGCAGAGTTATTGGCCTATATGATTTAATATCTGATCGCGGTCTATTCGATTTCGGCACAAGCGTGAGAATCCCTTCGCGTAGTGTCAAGGGGAGAACTCCAGTGTCGACACATTCATTTACCATTTTAAAGAAAAACATTTTTAAATCACCCCAAAAATGGTGGTAAAATTCTACAGAAAACCCGTCTGAACCAGGACTTTTTTTTGCATTGCTTTCAACGCTGCCTCAAGTTTTGCTAGGTCCAGTGGCAACTTAAGAGAAGCTTTCTCCCTGTTACTGATTTGCTTTATATGGGCACTACTCATGAACTGCTCCGTCAACTGCTTCTTCGGACGTTCTCTAAACATTGCCGTAAAATATTCTACAAGCCTATGTATAATCTTACTTTGACTCGTTATAAACCCACCTACTCCATCTTCAAGAGACGCAATAAGTTTGGCCGAAAATGCCCGTCTTTCCAAGCTAAGAAAGTATGCAGTTGACCTTTCCCCTTGTTCATGCCATTTTGCTCTAGAGCGTGTGATAATACCTTCTATTGTGCCTTTCCTGATTTGTTCAAGCTTCTCTTTTGCTATCTCTAAATTAGTGATCCTCTCCTGATTTGGTCTATTTTGTACTATTTCCTCGAGTTCCTCGATCTTTTTTATAATATCATGTTCTTCTAATTTCTTACGACGGCTTCTATGAATCGCAAATGACACTGTAGCAGTTCTCATATTCAATATAATTGTTTCCCAAAAAGAAGACCAACTTATATTTACTTCAACCTCGTGAGGATCCTGCCGAACAAATTCTTCTGCATATACAGGTAAAGCATGTATCAGAGGAGTGTTCATAATGGTCTTTCTAACCGTATCATAATAATCTTCACACTGCAAAAGCGAATTATTCATTTTAAAGAAACCCTTTCCCCTCGTATGCTTCTGTATATCTATTTTCAAACTCACCATGGAATGATCTGTGCGGTAGCCAGGTAGCCATTTTTTCCTCAGAAACATACGGAATACCACGTGCCACGTGCCATTGGTTGACTCGAAAACAACACCATCATCTGTCCGCCGTTTTTCCGCATCGAACGGTGCCACCCGCGTCGAAATCTGCCCAGCCGTTTGGGCTCAACATGCCAATATGCTCCGTTGGACAGACACACACACACACACACACACACACACACACACACACACACACACACACACACACACACACACACACACACACACACACACACACACACACACACACACACACACACACACACACACACACACACACACACACACACACACACACACACACACACACACACACACACACACACACACACACACACACACACACACACACACACACACACACACACACACACACACACACACACACACACACACACACACACACACACACACACACACACACACACACACACACACACACACACACACACACACACACACACACACACACACACACACACACACACACACACACACACACACACACACACACACACACACACACACACACACCCACACACCCACACACCCACACACCCACACACCCACACACCCACACACCCACACACCCACACACCCACACACCCACACACCCACACACCCACACACCCACACACCCACACACCCACACACCCACACACCCACACACCCACACACCCACACACCCACACACCCACACACCCACACACCACACACACACACACACACACACACACACACACACACACACACACACACACACACACACACACACACACACACACACACACACACACACACACACACACACACACACACACACACACACACACACACACACACACACACACACACACACACACACACACACACACACACACACACACACACACGCACACGCGTTTTTTTCTACCCGGACCGGCCTATAGCCATTTCCCGGGTTTGGGGAAATTACTTCTGGCAATTTGCCAGGCAAAGAGTTACGTTAGTCGGTTTATTGGAACCCGAGCAAGCAAGGGAATAGGGTAGCTATTTTACGTTAATTAATTACGTTAACCGGTTTATGTAGACCCGGAAAATTTATTGTTCAAGTAAATATAATATCTAACATTACGTTAAGTATTTCGTTCAAGGTCAAATATAATATCTATCATTACGTTAAGTATTTCGTTCAAGGTCAAAAATAAGTCAAACACGAGACACACATGCATACATATTTGTATTACAATACACTTGTACAATGTCAGTGTTGATGGAGCCGTGGGGGTGCCGTCATTGCCACAACGGGAGACTGTTGCCAGAGTCCCTGGCTCCGGCGCCTCGGCGAGACCTGGTTGTGGGGTGTATTTAGCTGGGCGAAAAGTCCTGAATAATAAAAAACCCAGCGTCTAAGGCAAAGGGGAAAAAACCTGCGCGGTGGGCCAAAAATGCACAAGGCCAAAAACCCCTGTTATATTTGATTAGCTAAACGTGTTTGGTAGAGATAATCTAAGAGGAGACCTATCAATTCAGGATAACTATCACCTAACAGTGTGTGAAGATTTAATGTGATGCCATTTTGTTGTGTGTAATTAATAATGTTCTGTCGTTTATCGTTGTGTACTGGGCAAGTAAGAAGTAAGTGCTTGATTGTGTAGCGCGGATAACCTGGGCAATGTTGGCAATTTGGTGGCGGGAGATTCTCCATAATATAATAATGAGTAATTTTTGTATGACCGAGACGGAGGCGCGCCAATATTACCTCCTTCTCTCTACAATTCTGGTGACTAGATATAAAATGTTGGACTTTTGGCTTGATTGGATAAAGATGAAAATGCGGAGCGGCGTCCCACTCGCTCTGGCGCAGTATGCTAAGTTGAGAATTAATATAATTTAACACGTCTGATACTGGGCTTGGAAGTTAGTTTACTGAAGGTAATTCTAGGCTCAATTTCGCAAGTCTGTCGGCTTCCTCGTTTCCCGGGATACCTGCGTGTCCTGGGATCCAGAGGAATTTAATACTATTGTTTTTACTGTTTAAATACTTGATTAGCTGTCTGATTTTAAATACTATCGGGTTTCTACAGTCACTAATCGAGGAAATGGCTGTGAGCGAGGCGGACGAGTCTGTGCAAATGACTACTTCCTTAAGTTTTTCTTTTCTGACATATATTAATGCTAATAAAATGGATGACAATTCCGCTGTGTATGCGCTATTTATGTCGGGAAGTCTAAAGTTATTGCTAACTGTGTTTGTGTAGAATGCACCACCGGTTCGGCCGTCGCTTCGAGAGCCGTCTGTGTATATGTATGTGTATGTGTTGTGTTGTGCTTTGTGTTCGTTGAAGAGTGTGTGTGTCTTTGCCGCCGTGACTGTGTTTTTGTTGTGTGTGAAGAGGCGGTGTGTGTCTGGTGTTGTGTCGAGCCAGTGAGATGTGAGTGGTGGCGTTGGCATTGTGTTGATGTGTGGAATGTTGAATAGTGCGAGTGCTTGTCTGATTCTGTGACTGATGAGTGGGTGTCGTTTTTGTAGTAGTGTTTGTCGTCTTGTGGGTGCGGGGTGATTTAAGATGTGGAATGTTGGGCGTGTGGGGTGTGAACTTGCTCTGGTGTAGAATCTAAGTAGTGTGTATTTGCGTCGGCGGCAGAGTGTGGGAATGTTTGTGTCGATGTGTAAGTTAGTGGTGTTGGTGGTGCGGCAGGCTCCAGTCACGATCCGCAAGGCAGCGTTTTGGACAGTTTGCAATTTTTTAATTTGTTTGGAACATATGTCATCGAATAAGAATGCGTTATAGTCCAGTACTGGGCGTATCAGGGAAGTATATAGTTGGAGAAGAGTGGCACGATCTGCGCCCCACTCTCGACCAGCCAATGACTTCATAATATTAATTCGTCTCGTACATCTCTGCACTAAATCATTGAAGTGTGGGATGAACGAGAGACGTGTGTCTAGCGTTATTCCCAGATACTTGAATGATTTGACGAAAGGGATAATTTGATTGTTATATTTTAATGGAATGTAGGGTTCCACATATGCAGGTTTCTTTGAAAAAATTAGAGATGCAGATTTACTTGGAGAAATTTCCAGACCCCATTGGTCGCACCATACCTTTATATCAATGAGTACTAGTTGTAACATTTTGCTGGCTTGATCGACACTCGGGTGCGAGAACCACACCGCCAGGTCATCAGCGTACATTGAAAATTTAAGACCTTTGTCGATCTTGTTAATATTACTGAAAATGTCGTTAATCATAATTAAAAATAGGGTCGGGGAGAGGACCGATCCCTGTGGGACACCGTGGTCCTGATTTTGATTTGGAGAATATGTGTTGCCGCACCTTACATTAAAAGTTCTATTTTCTAAAAAGTTTTGGATAAATTTAGCGATTCGACCTCGAATTCCGGCCTTATGGACCTTTACTAGAAGTGCAGTCTTATTGACTCTGTCAAACGCAGCTCTCAAATCAAGAAAGAGGGCAACTGTGACCTCTCTCCCTCGAAAGCCGCGCTGGACAGAGTCGATAAGACCAACTAAATTGTCCGCAGTGGAGCGACCAGGTCGAAAACCACTTTGGTGTGGGGAAAGTAAATTATTTGATTCAATGTATGTCCTGATGCGTCCATTAACCATGCGTTCGAATAGTTTACATGCACAACTAGTTAGAGAAATAGGGCGATAGCTAGCGGGAGAAGATTTAGGTTTGCGAGGTTTAAGTATAGGAATTAGCGTACTATTATGCCAAGATTCAGGGAAAGTGCCATCAAACCACATGGTATTGAAGGCTGTTAGTAAGTTGGTGAGACCAGTCTCTGTCAAGTTTTTAAAGAAAGAGTAATCAATTTGATCTGGCCCTACAGAAGTTTTACCACATTTACCGATAGCATACGTTAACTCTGAGTTGGTAACAGGAGAGTTATAGATTTCTACGTTATTAGAGTCAAAGCTAATAGATTGAAATTGATCATTAAGTTGGTTAGTAAAAGTTGGTGTACATTGTTGTGTTGATGATATGTTAGCGTAGTGTTGTGCAAATTGTGTTGCCACCTCTAGGGGAAGCGTGTAAGATGTGTTGTGTATTTGTAAGTGTGGGATTTTGTATGACGGTGGTCTTTTATTTGAAAACGATTTAATTAATGTCCAAATTTTTGAGAAGGAGGTAAATCGATTAAAGGTAGATGAGAATTCCTGCCAAGATTCTTTTTTTGCTTTGTCAATGATTGTTTTAGCCAGAGAGCGAGTTTTCCGTACTTCGTGTTCGTTTTCTGCAGTTATACAAGCTTGGAATTTCCGAAATGCTCTTTTCCGGAGGGCGACCGCTCTCTGGCATTCTGTGTTCCACCACGGGGCAGTACGCTGCCTCGGGTGGTGTTGTGTGTGTGCGCGTGTGTGTGGAATGTGTTGGTGAGCTGATGTGAGAATAGTGTTTAAAAAAGTGTTAATGTCGGTCTGGGAGTCTGCGGGGTGACTAGTGTCAATGTGTTTTTGAAAGGAGGACCAGTCGGCTTTGCGAAGGTTCCATCTAGGCAGGGAGTAAAAATTTGTCTGTCCTGAAGGGACTTGTAGTTCTAAGTGAATTGGGAAATGATCGCTAAAAAGAGGGTCTGATTGTGCGTTAAATGTAAAAAGAGTCGCGATGCGTGGTGTGGCGAAGGCGAGATCAATGGCGCTGTAAGTCACCTCGCCTCCTGAGTGGTGTACGTGTGTGGGTGATTGGTCGTTAAGGAAGACCAAATTATGCCGGTCCAGTAGGTCCAGCATAATTTGGCCTCGGCGGGAATCACGGAGGCAGCCCCACGCCCGACTAAGCGCGTTGAAATCGCCCATAATCAGACATGGGGTGTTAATATTTGTAATAAGCTGGGAAAGAGAATCAATGTCTATGTCCTCGGTAGGACGGAAATAAATTGAGATAAGAGTTAGTTCTAGCTGAACGATTTTAATATTGACGCCGACTGCGTCTAAGGTTGTTTGAAGGTCGATTTGGTGATGCAAAAGTTGGTTTGAAATAAGCAAAGCCGAGCCGCCTCGGCGCGGTGATGCATTTACGTTATTTGTGTAAAGGCTATATCCGGGTATTTTAAGAGTATAATTATTAAAGTCGGCGTCAATAAAATGGGTTTCCTGAACAGCGGCTACTAACGGATTATTATTTAAGACATAATGTTTGAATTGCCCCCAATGTGATATTAAAGATCTAACATTCCATTGGAGGACGAATTCTGATTGTTTGTTATTCATCGTGAGTTACTTTCCAGACCACGCCTCGCGGTCGCTCGTGTACGCCTGCAGTGGGAGCGGGAGCGGGAGCGGGAGCGGGAGCGGGGGCAGGAGCGGGGGCGGTTCGACCTATCTGTAGGGAGCTGGGCGGGGCGGAAGGGCTGGAAGCCTGAGTTGCTTTCCTCTGAGAGCAGGGGAGGGGGGGGAGGAGGGGCGGGAGGGCGGGGAGAGGGAGCGGCGGGGGGGGGGGGGGCGGGGAGATGGAGCGGCTGGAGGGCGGGGAGAGGGAGCGGCGGGAGGGCGGGGAGCGGGAGGGGCGAGACTGGGTGTGGTGGCTGGTCACGCGGCGGGTGACGGCTCGGATGAGAGAGGTGTCCGACTCGCCTGCGGACGAGTCGTCGGAGTCTTCCTCCGTGGACGACCTCGAGGTCTGGGGACCTGAGTCCCGGGACCCGGCTGGGGACTCCGCCAGATGTTCGGCGGGGGTGGGCGTGGGTGCCACTGGGGCACGGCCAGAGTCCGTGTGGGACTTGGCTTGGGAGGGGCAGGACGGGCAGGACACTGGGTCTGCCTTTGGCGGCCGCTCGCGGGGGCGCTCTGCCTGAGCAGCCGGCGGCACCGGTGGGGAGGACCCGCGTGGGGTCCGACGGGGAGAGGGCGTGGTTCGGGTGGGAGTGATGCGGGTCGGGGTTGGCAGCAGCGGCCATACGCTGGGAGCCAGTGCTGGGATAGGAGGCGGCGCGATCGGGGTCGCCCGTCGGGCCTTGGCCTCATCGACCACTGCCTGTCGGGCCGGGCAGTCCCGGGACCACGCGGCGTGGGGTCCGCCGCACGACACGCAGCGCATCGCTGTGGTGTCGCCACCGTCGCAGTGGGCTGTCTCGTGAGACGAGGCGCACTTCCCCAACCTCGCGACCGCTATCCTGATGTCGGTCGAGGTGTTGCTGCGCTGCCGTCGCCGGGACGGGCAGCCTATGACGGCTTTCCTGCCTTGGGCAGTGGAGGACGCCGCGTTGGCAGTCACCGGCCAGCGCCTGAATGCCCGCTTCGTGCGTGGCGGGGATCTCCTGATCTCTGCCACCGCAGAGGAGGCGGAAGGGCTCCAGACCATCACTGTGATAGCTGGAGCCGAGGTGGAAGTGGCCAAGCCCTTCCACCTCAACCGCTCCCAGGGCTCCATCTATGCCCCGGAGCTGGCAGGGCATGCCAAGGAGGACCTCCTCCAAGGTCTCGCCACCGAAGGGGTGGTAGACCTCTTCCGGCCGAAGGACTCACCCATCCTCATCCTCACTTTCGCGTCGAAGGTCGTACCGGAGTTCGTGTACGTCGCGTTTCTGCGGTACCGGACCAGGGTCGTGGTGCCCAAGCCGCGGCGCTGCACGAGGTGTCAGCGTTACGGGCACGTCCAGAAGGGCTGCCACGCGCGAGAGGAGCGCTGCGCCAAGTGCGCAAAGGAGGGCCACAGCGCGACTCGCTGCGAGGCCGACAGCCCGACCTGCGCCGTCTGCGAGGGGCAGCACCCGGCCTTCAGCCGGGACTGCCCCAAGTGGGTCTTAGAGTGCAGGGTGGCATCCCTGATCCACGAGAAGGGCTGGGCGCCGGTGGCCGCCAGAGAGCAGGCCCTCTCTGAGGTGGAGGACCGCCCCCTCCCCAGACAGGAGGTGCGCACCACGCCACGCCTCAGGATAGACCCGCCTCCCAACCCTTGGAGCGCCAAGGGGTTCCCCGGGCTCCCCACACCGCGCCCGGGATCTCCGGTGGTGATTCACTGCGAGTCACCACCGGCGGTCGACTCCCACGCACAGCGTGCAGCGGCCGCCCCACAGGACGGGGCCCGCCGCGACAGGTCCCGCGGCGGGACCACGAGCTCGGGCACGGGCTCGGCGCGTCCCCCCTCCCAGGTGAACGGGGCGTCACCGAACCCCCCCCCCCCCCCCCCAGGTGGTCACCGGTGCGCGGCCGCGTCACCGCTCTCCGCCAACCGGCGGACAGCAGGAGCAGGGTGCTGCCCCCTACAACGTAGACGGCATGCGCTCCCGCCACCACTCTCCCCAACCGGTACACCGTACCAAGGCTCCGCAGGGAACAGACTCCCAGCAGCCCCAGAGAGAAACCCCTGCCGCCCCACCGCCTCCCACGGGAGACGCGAGCCCTGGCTCAGCTTCCTCCCAGTCCGTCACGGGAGAGACGAGTCTCGCCTCACTCTCTCCCACGAGAGAAGCGAGCTACGAGAGCGACGGCGGCAGCTCCTCCGCTGGCACCGCCCAGTCCACGCCTCCCCCACCAAGACAGGCACACCGCCCCCCTAACAGTAAGGGGAGACGCCATACACGCACAAAGGGCCAAAAACCAAACAACACACAGCATAACACACCATACACTCTCCGCACACATCCCAAGTAATAACACAACTCACACAAACAAGAAACACTCCTCATAACACTGACACTCACACCACAATCCTCCAATGGAACACGAGGGGAATTCCACAGCACTGGCCCGAGTTAAGAACCGCACTAAACGAAGCCAACACATCCATCATTTGCATCCAAGAAAGCCATTTAAAACCATCAGATCCCTATAATTTCAACATAAATTCATATAGCTTATACCGAAAAGACTCCTCCCACCAAACACGCAACAGACGCGGAGGCGTGTGCACATACATCAAAAACAACATACCACACAGACACATACCATACAACACACAACATGACATCCTCATCACAGAAATTACTACTACTTCAACTCCAATCACCATAATCAACTTTTACTTCCCACCCAATAAGCATTGCAGAGAATACATCACCTTATTAGAAACGATTATTCAGAACACAAACACTCCAGTTTTAATATGCGGAGATATTAATGCTCACCACCCTCTGTGGGACACTAGCAGAAGATCCTCAGATTACCGCGGTAAATGATTCCACAATTTATTAAACAACACACAGCTTGTAATCCTCAACAACGGCTCGCATACTCTCCCAGCCCAACAGATCACACAAAACAACACAACACCAGACATCACAGCCACAACTCCCGATCTAGCCGCAAGCTCGACGTGGGAAACCACAGATGATCCCTATTTTAGTGACCACCTCCCCATCCATATCAAAATAGGGAAAAATTCATCCCCACTTGGTTCTTTCCCCCGCTGGAATTTAAAAAGGGCCAATGGGACAGAATATACTAATACACTAGAACAAACAATAAATAACAACACAACAATCACTCAACTAACCCAATCAATACTAGATACCGCAAAACAAAACATTCCACATACAAAAACTCATCACCCAAATCCAAAAGCTGCTCCCTGGTGGAATTACGATTGTAAGCGAGCAATCACATTTAGCAATACCGCCAGACACCGTTACAAAAAAAAACATAGAACAATGGATTTTTTTTGCACATATAAGAAAGCCAAAGCAAAGTGCCGCCAATTGATTAAAAAAGCAAAAAAAGAATCATGGGAAGAATTTGTTAATACTTTTAATAGGATCACCCCACTCAGTAGAGTATGGCGAATCATAGAACATAGAACATAGAATCGAAAAACATAGAACAATGGAAATTTTTTGCACATATAAGAAAGCCAAAGCAAAGTGCCGCCAATTGATTAAAAAATCAAAAAAAGAATCATGGAAGAATTTGTTAATACTTTTAATAGGTTCACCCCACTCAGTAGAGTATGGCGAATCATTAAAGCATTTAAAGGAAATCGCCAAACTTTGCACAAATCTTTATCAATCAAACACAATAATACCTACGTAACAGATCCGCAAGATGTAGAAATACTAGCCAATCGCTATCTAGAAATAGCCTCAGAAATCCCTAATCCTATACCAAGTTACATACCAGAAGATACACTTATAAACCTAGCCGAGTACAACGAACCCTTCACATTGCAAGAACTTAATCTAGCAATTAATAAAACAGACAACTCAAGTCCTGGCCCAGACGAAATACATTACCAATTTTGTAAACACATGGGTCCAATCGCCACACAGCACTACTTGACTCACTAAACCACACTTTCACTACACACGTATACCCCGACACGTGGTTCCACTCACACATCCTTCCTATCCTCAAACCAAACAAAGACCCAACACTTAAAGAAAGTTACAGGCCCATCTCCCTCACCAGCTGCGTTCACAAAATCTTTGAAAGAATCATCAAAGCAAGACTGCTTTATTTTATCCAAAAACACAACATCCTTTCCTCAAACCAAGCTGGTTTCCTACCAGGCAGGAGCACAACTGACAACTTGGTCAAATTAACAGCTGACGCGCAATATGCCTTCAGCCGACGGCAATACACAGCAGTAGTTTTTCTCGATTTAAGAAACGCTTACGACACACTTAACATTACAACACTCCAGAACTACTTACACCAAATCAACATACAGGGCCACCTACTCCACTATCTAAATCACTACTTATGCAACAGAACATTTCAGGTAAAACATACAGGTCATCTATCTGACACCAAATTCCCTTCCACCGGCCTAATCCAAGGGTCTGTCCTCAGTCCCCTGCTATTTATTTTAGCGCTCAACTCTGCACTCTACACTATCCCCCAACCGGGCAAGATTGCTATATACGCAGACGATATAGCTACCTGGACCTCCTACGTACACTACAACAACGCACTAGCCTCTCTACAAAAAACACTTACACACATCGAAAACAAACTCGCCCCTCTTAACCTACACATCTCACCCGGAAAGTCTAAATGCCTTATATTCGGAAACTTAACACCAGAACACTGCACCCCACTAACAATCAGTAATAACAATGTCCCATTTGTAACGGAAGCCAAATTCCTGGGAATAACTTTCGATAATAAACTTTCTTTCAAACACCATATTGAAGACATCAGCACCAGAGTATCAAAAAGACTTAACATCCTCAAAGCGGTATCGGGAACCCAGTACGGCGGAGACAGAAAAACACTCATGAAACTTTATATCACACTAATACGCCCCATTATGGGATACTCTGCAATTGTCTTTGAAAACGCAACACAAACACACTTAAAGAAATTAGACACTTTACAAAACACCTGCTTGAGAATCATAACCACGGCCCTCAAAACATCTCCCATCACCTCCCTACACGTATACAACGATATCCCTCCTCTACAAGAAAGACGAACAGAAGCACTCTTCCGATACTTTTTCAAAATTCAACAAATCCCTAGTCACCCATGTCTTCAAGCTATATGGAGGCGGTCACACCCAAAATACAAAAATGCATCCAACAAGCGCCGAACAATCGGAAATAGATTCAAGGCCCACACAGAAACACTCGCCCTACCCCTTATGACACCAACACTTCTACCCCCACCCATCCCATGGTGGAAAATCCCTCCGCCTCAAGTAATCCTACTACTTGAAAAACCAAAAACTCTCTACACCCATGCAGAAATACAAGCATCCTTCCAGGAATTCCTACACAATCATCCACACCACACATTAATATACACGGACGGCTCAAAACAAACAACACCAGACAGAACGGGATCAGCAGCAGTACTCCAAACCAACAACAACTTCATAACAATACTAAGAGCACGACTCCCAAACTACTGCTCCATATACACAGCGGAGTTATACGCAATATACGCAGCCTACGCGACAATCAAAGAACAAAACTTAACAAACCCTATCATCATTTCAGACTCCAAATCAGCACTAGTGTCGATAACCCCAAACAAAACACAACAACACCCACTCATAGCACAAATCTTCCAAATCCAGCAATCACTTCCACTATCACAGATCCCAAACCTCCTATGGATCCCTAGCCACACAGGCATACTAGGAAATGAAAAGGCAGACCTGGAAGCCAAGAAAGCAACCAGTAACACAAACTACATCACTTTGAATCCAACCACAACAGAATACTTCTCCAAAATACGAAAACACATACGTGCCGAACTACAAATACAATGGGATCATACAAATACATCCCTACGAGACATTCACCCAAAATTAGAACCCTGGTGTTCCGCAAATCAAAACTCAAAAAGACAGGAAAAAGCCCTGGCCAGGTTGAGAATTGGACACACACAGCTAACTCATTCATACATCTTTACAAAATCAAGCAAACCGACATGTGAAAACTGCACAAACACCACCCTAACCATAAAACACCTCCTAATTGAATGCCCACAATATAATACACACAGACTACCAATTACACACTACTGCCAGCAAAACCACATCAACGTCAACATGAGATCCATACTGGGAAACGATCACCCAGAATTAATAAACCTACTGTTTGATTTTCTTACCAATTCGAAACTCCTTGACAAACTGTAGTCGGTGATCGGGACGTCACCGCCCCCCTCCCCAACGGATCACCGGCGTGCGGCCGCGCCACTGCGGTCCCGCCACCGCCCTCCCGGCGCTTTTTCCAATTGGTGACGATCAAACCAACCAAACCATCGGTGATCGTGACGTCACCATGCGGCCGCGCTACCGCCAAACCAACCAAACCATCGGTGACCGGGACGGCACCGTGCGGCCGCGCCACCGCGGTCCCGCCACCGCCCTCCCGGCTCAATTTTCCAACTATCTGTGACTATCTGAATTTTATAAGTGTACGCCACGGTATCCATAGATATATATATATATATATATATATATATATATATATATATATATATATATATATATATATATATATATATATATATATATATATATATATATATATATATATATATGAAAAAAACAAAAAACTGGGAGACCAAAAGATAAACGCCAAGGACAAAAAGAGAGAGAGAGAGAGAAA